>JAWPHD010009396.1:0-104340 GCA_037043455.1 Cyrtodaria siliqua | reverse complement strand
TGGTGCAATCTGGTGCATTCTGGGCGTTTTGAGGTGCTTTTGTCAGAATCATGTGGATTCAGCCGCGTACTCGCGTATAGGCAGCTACGCGCCTGATTGATCAAACAAGAGAGGAAATTTATAAATGGATGGAAGAGTTATAATAAGCTGCTTCTCCGTCGGAAAATGCTTGATATCCTGTCAGTTAATACAGAAAGAACTAAGGAAATGCGATTTATCTCAAAGACAGATCATAAATATTTCGTCTATGCACCAATTTAAGACACTGTGTGGTAGAAACCCACACTGTGTGGTAGAAACCCTAGTGGGTTAAAATACACGTTTAATGCTCTTTTGAAATTTTTCGTATTCTACATATGCAGTTTCATAGAACATCAGAAAAATAAAAATAAACTGCATAGGAGCCAATTTATTAGGCTAGTAGAAACCCATACAAAGCACACAGACTTCGTTTGTGCACCAATGTGCACGTTTACGTGCACCAATACAAAATAGAAAACTGTCTATTTTTAACGTTTGCGACTTTTGTGATTTTAAAAAATAGAATGTTGACCTTATTTACATTATGAGCCTGTTATGTTGCATTCAGAAAGGAATGGGTAAAAACATAATTTAAAACCCCCGGAGAAAACACGGTTTTGTGCAATTATTGTGCATGTTTTCGCTATGTTTCTCTATGTAATAGATAATACAACACACGACGATCTGATTTATGTACCTATCATTTATATTTTCAAGAAAGTAGTATTCAAAGTATCTTACATCGAAGTGAAAACAATAATAGCGTTTTCTATATGCCAAAATGAATGAAAATACGTTACACACTGTGTACTACTCGGCTGATCAATCATCGGTGTCACACCCATATACATGTTTTCGGCTCGGCACACTCATTGCATATACGGACATGAGTCACAGCCATCTCTCACAGAAAAGGTAAACCGATTAGAAGTTGAGCTAAATCTCACTATTGACAGGGGCGTAGCTAGCCCTCTATTCATGTGGATTCATAATTGTGCTAGGGGGGTCCGGGGGCATGCCCCCCGGAAAATTTTGAAAACAATGGTGCAATCTGGTGCATTGTGGGCGTTTTGAGGTGCTTTTGTCAGAATCATGTGGATTCAGCCGCGTACTCGCGTATAGGCAGCTACGCGCCTGATTGATCAAACAAGAGAGGAAATTTATAAATGGATGGAAGAGTTATAATAAGCTGCTTCTCCGTCGGAAAATGCTTGATATCCTGTCAGTTAATACAGAAAGAATTAAGGAAATGCGATTTATCTCAAAGACAGATCATAAATATTTCGTCTATGCACCAATTTAAGACACTGTGTGGTAGAAACCCACACTGTGTGGTAGAAACCCTAGTGGGTTAAAATACACGTTTAATGCTCTTTCGAAATTTTTCGTATTCTACATATGCAGTTTCATAGAACATCAGAAAAATAAAAAAAAAACTGCATAGGAGCCAATTTATTAGGCTAGTAGAAACCAGTTTGTGCACGTTTGTGCACCAATGTGCACGTTTACGTGCACCAATACAAAATAGAAAACTGTCTATTTTTAACGTTTGCGACTTTTGTGATTTTAAAAAATAGAATGTTGACCTTATTTACATTATGAGCCTGTTATGTTGCATTCAGAAAGGAATGGGTAAAAACATAATTTAAAACCCCCGGAGAAAACACGGTTTTGTGCAATTATTGTGCATGTTTTCGCTATGTTTCTCTATGTAATAGATAATACAACATACGACGATCTGATTTATGTACCTATCATTTATATTTTCAAGAAAGTAGTATTCAAAGTATCTTACATCGAAGTGAAAACAATAATAGCGTTTTCTATATGCCAAAATGAATGAAAATACGTTACACACTGTGTACTACTCGGCTGATCAATCATCGGTGTCACACCCATATACGTGTTTTCGGCTCGGCACACTCTTTGCATATACGGAGTTATAGGGGAGTGGGGTTATATTCTGGAAGGAGGAAACGTTGTAAGTACACTTTGTTTATCTGCGTCCTTTAGCACGTTCAAAAGCTGTACAACGTTTGTGAATTATTACAATTAAACGACTTTTTACAGCATACATCGACACCACAAAACATATGTCACCATAACGCATGTTGGCCTAAATATTGAACTATGCGTTTGCGATAAACACGGCATGTACTAAAACGTTGCGTGGAGTGGATGAAGTGGAGTGGAGTGAAGTTATGGAGTGGACTAGTGCAGCGGAGTAGTATAGGCCTATACTCCGTACTTTTGAGTTGGCTCCAAAATGGTAAATATGATAAATAATGTGGCAATGACTTCAACACGAATGGTGTCTTTAAGGGTTCGCATACTGTACAAAGTGGGTGGGGAATGGAAAGAATAAATCCCAACTTTTTTTAAAAAAATAACTGCTTTATATAAAGTTTCAATCCTCTTATAGTTTCATTGACTATATTTTTAATGTGTTGTTTGCCAAAAAAAGTTATAGAAACTTTTAATAAAGAATATATATTACTTTTTAGACACAGACCTCAAGTTTTTACAGCATTACCTTCAAGAATATGATTTCAACAGTCTTTAGAAGAACAACAAAACTTGACCAACAGTAAAATTAAAATAATAAGAAATGCTGTGGTCATTCCATTAAAAATAACAAAAGTTTGACAACCATATCTGACCACAAAAGTAGTGCCAAATTAAAGTATGGTGGCCAAAAGGGCCATTACTAAAATTAAATGTTACTGTAAGAAAAAGTCACATTAATTCAAGCAAATGACAGACCGACGAAGAGTTATCACAATTTGTAACCTGTGAGCCTTAGGCTTTATCAGGTGACCTAAAAAAAGACATGTATATGGAAAAGTGTGCATATATTTAGTTCTTCACATTTTATTTACCTCAAACATCAACAAATTTCAATGACCCACTGTTGAAATCGTCTACGAGGTTGTCTACTTCGTAAGCTTCTTCGTCCCCAGTATACAAAATTTCATACACTGCACCGGGTGAACCATCCTTTCCTAAGTATAAAATGCGAGAACATGTTTTTCATTCTTGAGTTTTGGCCTTGATATAAATTATAACCTAAATGTTAAGTATGACCAAATAATAAATTGAACTTTTTGCTGAAGTTAAAAGGAACATATATAGATATAGAGACAAACAATCTTTACTATTGACATTGGTTATTGCAACTTCAGGGGTGGGGGGTGGGGGGGGGGGGGGGGCATGGCTAGTGAATGGTTATTGCAACTTCAGTGAGTGGAGAAAACAAACCCAAACAAGTGGTCAATGACCTTGAAGCTGTACCGATCAGTAGAGCTAAAAATTACATAAATTAACTAAAAGCAGGCCCAAAAGGGCATATGGACACTACTTGTTAAAATGGCTCATATCAACGGTTGTCGTCACGGCGAGATAAAACAGTGAGAGAATCAATCAACATTGTTTGGCTACATTCCTTTTACAATATGAAAGTGAATTTAAAATTTCATTCTGGTTTAACTGTAAATATATAACTATGCATTGTTAGTCTTTATTGTGAATACACCTGACAAACTTCTATGCTTTAAAGTATATTATTTATCCTTGGAATGCACTGAAATCTGTTTTATGTTTCACACAGTGACGTCATAGAAGCATTAGGGAGAGGATTTACCGATGTACATTCACACCAAAGCATTCATATTGAAGAGCATGTACTAGATTCGTATAAGCAATATCAGTGTTTGCTTGATATAAGCTGTGTAGTAATTTTCATATTAGACCTGTTATAAGGCATGATCTGTTGACCACGGTAATAATACTAAACTTACCTTTAATAACTCCAAGCACAGTTCCAGCATGTCCAGTGTACCATTCAGTTGTCTTTGTTTTCTCGTCCACACACCATTCATGTAGAACACGCCTTCCCACAAATTTCACTTGTCGTGATCTGCGGGATCTCACAGCTATCCTCTCTGAACACTAAGCAATAAATGTCAGCAGTTGTTAGCATTGTCCAATAATTTAAATAACTATAATTGCAAACTGTTTGTACCAGCATAAATCATTACTAGTAGATGCGTTGTTGTTCTTTTCTGGTGTAAAATGTATATGCACCCATGAACTAACAAGTTACATTGAAATTATATATATAGTATGTATAGTGTCCCAATGTAAAATATATAAAACATGAACCTGGAGTACAATTCTATACAGTATATTAATTTTATGTACATTTTCTTTTGTTTTCAAACAAATATTTACTGTGCTATCTAAACCGCCTTAAGGTGCATTATCATACTCTTTTTTAAAAGTTAATCAAATCAAGGAAGTTAGTCGCAATGTTCATGTCATACCACATAGTGAACATGATAACTACATCATTTCGGTTTAATATCGTGTATAATGCATTATTAAGTATATTCACATATCTAGGGGGTGTTTTTATTAAAGAAACATTAAACTTTAAAAAAAAGTACCTGTATATCACTGGTGGAGTTACTTGTTGAAGTTGATGGGATCTGTGTAGTTGGCAAATGGACAACATGAGGTGTAACAGCTGATTTAGACCGGCTTTCTTGTATGTAGTCGGTTGAAGGCTGAATCACTCTGTGTGGTGTGAACTGAAAAAGTGAGATTTTATTTTTTTTAGTCTGTACCATTTTCATTTGCTAAAAATATATACTGTCAGGACATAAATTGATGGTGTTGTGTTCCAGCTTTATAGAGATAAACAATGCATGTTATATATCTGCACAGACAATGTTAGTATATTATTTCATCAATTCAACATTTGTAAATGTATTGTTACATTGCATAACAGTTGTTCAAGGTGTCAAGTTGTAAATGTTACTCACATATATGTAGTAATAGTCTATGTTAACGTATATGTTACAAGTAAATAATAATTGCTTTGTATGGTGTTTTACGTCATTTTCAACACATGCAAGGTTATATATGACGGTTGAATTTTTGTGGTGGAGGTAGACCAGCCACTTTTCATGGGTAGAACCAGTACTGTACACCTCCATATCTCCGTAAAAATCAACAATTCCTCGCTTACAAGTCGAGCTCCCAGTGGGATTCCAACCCGCAGCGGTGAGAGGCGAAGGTTTATAATGCAACATCATTAACCATTCAGCCACAGAGACTGTAAATAATAAAATAAGATAAAGTGCATACCCAAGGTGACTTTGGCTTCCTTATCCCAGTGTATGTCCCATACATTGTATCTAGGCAACGCAAGCTCAGGTAATAGGAAACTATTATAAAAGGTTTCAAGTTTCGGCAGCATCTCCATTTCCCACATCCTGGTATTTCTATAAATTCTTTCGATGTATATATCATAAGGATTCATGCGACGCAACACAAAATCACACCAATTTTTTTCCATTATGTTAAGCTGCCCTTGAATTTGATAGAATATTTGATGTTTTCTTTTTAGTTGTATTCCCCGTGAAGTGTTTTCTAGGCAGAAGTTGGGTACTTTTTCAGTTGCCTCTTTGATGCTGTATTTATTGTTCTGGAGAAAGTTTTTGATCTCAATTAGTCCTTCTTCATTATTTTCATGCACTAAACCGTCTGTAGAGGCTGCCAGAAATGTTTTATTCTTGCATATCACTAACCCCACTTTTGAAACTTTAACATTCAATTTGTTTTCATATTCAAGAATCGTGTTTTCTTCTTGTGCCAAACCTCTGATTGTGTTCATATTTCCATTGAACTTGGAGTACAGAATATTTTTCACCAGGCAGGTTGATACATTGTTCGCTCTTCGTGACATAACCTTTCCAAAGTTTGAACTTGTCAATCGAACATGTCTTTCTTTTTTCCAGAGTTCACTATTACTTTGTTCAAGTGTGTTCATTTCAATATGCTGTCTTTCCCTTTCATTTCGGTTTACTTTTTCCAGGAACTGATCACAAAGGTCTTTTAATTCATTGCTTGACACATCCTTGCTATCATCCAATGGTTCACCGTATTCTAGCCTTGCCTTCTTGGTAGTACTTTCCTTCATGCTTTCCAGCTTACGCTTTCTCCTTACATTTTTGCCTACTTCACTGTTTTGGTACTTCTCTGTTGCCTTTACTTTCTGGCATTGAAATCGTGTGCCTTTGTTGAATAAGGACACGGCTTGGCATCCCGTCACCTTCTGAAATGTCATTTGGGACCAGGCAGGGCCAAGATTCTTACGTAGTGCCCCTCCATAACATCTGGTGTTCCATGACCCCCTGCTGCACCTATTTATATATTCCCCCCCCCCCCCCCCCCCCCCCCCCCCCCCCCCCCCCCCCATCAAACTTAGCTCTTATCGCCATCCAGCTCTCTGCTAAGTTTGTGGTAAAGTTACCCATTAGCCTCTGAGATTTTTCCGCCAACCGATTTAATATCACACTGACATCTTTGATTATTTCAGTTACTTCACTCATGGATATATTGCTCTTTGAAGCTTGTCTAGCCTCCTCCAGCTCATTTTCACTCGGCGTTTTCCAATAATCATGCTGGGAGTCAAATATATTGTCAACAGATTCATCACCCTCTTCGTTTTCGTTTAACTCTGCATCAGAAGTTTTATTTCCATTTTTTTTACAAAAGTTTGAACAATTCTTGTGGAATCCTAAAACATTATGAATGGAGTTCTTTATATCATGTCTCAACAGTTTAGCATTGTTCTCTTTACTTCTCATTTTGATTGCACATCTTATTGCTGTTGTTAACCTTACTCTAATAAGTTTGGTTAATTTCCATTTGCCTTTAAAATGGGGCTTTTCCTCGACTAAACGTTCCAAGTTGGACCGGACACATTTACAAGCATGATTAGCACACTCCAATTTCTGTACATGTGCTCCCCATACTGGGACCTTTTCCTGAATTTTGGCGTACACAGAGCTGTCCCCATCACCAATCATCCTCATGTAACGAACACCATGAACTGACTCCGCCTCTAAAAATCCTTCCAGTATTATATCGGACTCCATTGCCTGGGAGCTTTCAGTCCAGTTTTTAAAACAGACATGGTTTTTAGGCTCTGTGTTGATACTATGGGCACGTGAGCAAATACAACACTGCTTGTTTCTAATGCCCATATATAGCAATTTCTGTGTAACTGCGCCAAATATTACACCAACCCCACCGAAGGCATTGTATGAATGCTTGTGCGTTCGCTTTGACCACCCCCCATCACATATAATTGTTTTGGCCGGGATATGGAACGCCAATGCTGCCTTCTGATGGTACTGGTCCGTATGTTCTGTGCATTTACAAAGTTGTTCTGTGTTAACTACATTTTGTCCTGTAGAAACATCATTTTGTTCTGTACATTTGCCATTATGTTATGTGCATTTACTAACTCGATCTGTACTGTGCATTTGTCATTATGTTATGTACTAACGACATTTTGTTGTGTGCATACATCATTTCGTTCTGTGCATTTGTCATTATGTTATGTGCAGTTACTAACTCGTTCTGTACTAACGACATTTTGTTGTGTGCATACATCATTTCGTTCTGTGCATTTGTCATTATGTTATGTACTAACGACATTTTGTTGTGTGCATACATCATTTCGTTCTGTGCATTTGTCATTATGTTATATACTAACGACATTTTGTTGTGTGCATACATCATTTCGTTCTGTGCATTTGTCATTATGTTATGTGCGTTTACTAACTCGTTCTGTACTAACGACATTTTGTTGTGTGCATACATCATTTCGTTCTGTGCATTTGTCATAATGTTATGTACTAACGACATTTTGTTGTGTGCATACATCATTTCGCTCTGTGCATTTGTCATTATGTTATGTGCAGTTACTAACTCGTTCTGTACTAACGACATTTTGTTGTGTGCATACATCATTTCGTTCAATTTTTAAAGTCTTCTTCTTCACTTCTTTTTTATACGTTGTAGAATTTCGTCCTGTAGGCTGTCCAAATTGTCTGCGTCTAGCATTTCTTTTCTTTTTCCTATATACTCCCATACTTAAATCCAATTATATCACTTGCAGAAAACTATTATAATTCTACTTTCACTTTTTTGTAAAATAAAACACTTTTCACTGTAATGCACTTCCAAAGAAATGAAACTATTTCATATCGAAATACTGAAAACACCGCATGTTGCGTATGACACACCTTATATGTTGAAATTATATCTGCACGCTTACCCACTGGTGCGATTTACTACGAACGTGTTTGTTTACTCGCTGTAGTACGCTTTAAAAAGCCCGATACCTACGTTATTGTAACAGATCGAGTAAATTAAACCATAAAATCTATTAAAACTAACTTATGGTTACCTTTCTCAGACATACTTTCCCAAACTGTACCTTTTTACGCTGTTAATCTTCGAAAGTTCATTTTTTCGGGAAAGTTATTGTGGTACCGGATACGGCTATGACTTCTACCGGATGTGAATGCGCGAAAGGAACTAGTTATATTTTTATTTTGTTTTTTACCAAAAAAGTAACAAAAATACACAATGTTAGTGTTATTATTTATTTATAATTAATGTATAATTAAAAATCTATCACTTTAAAAAAATAGAAATCATTTAAATAAGTCGCCCTTACACCCGATAGTGCTTTGTTTTTATCCTTGTCAAGATTGCAATAGTGACTAGTCTCTATCATGCAGACACACTCAAGCTGACTGCGAGAAGTCTCGCGAGAGGTCAGGATGATCGAGACTAAATAGTGACATGTATCCGAGATGCGCACATTTTATGCGGAATAATTTCAATGCAGTTATTCGGTTCAATGAATGAAGCAGCGTGAATCAGGGCTGTCATGAAGAAAATTTTATGATACTTTACAGGTGATCAAAGTGTTTTTTTTGCACAATACCCATGAAATTATAATCTTAACTAAACGGTTTAGTAAAGTTGTGACCTATCGGCATCGAGATGTTCGTTAAACATAACTTTACACTGCGTTCAATGTTTGTTTACATTTTTTATGAATGAAAAAAATGGATGCTAAATGGATGTACGAAATTTGACAACACCACCACACTTATTTACGAATTACTAAGGATGTAGGTGGAGTTAAGCTAAAAAGCTCTAAAAGATTCTTGGAAAGTGTCATATCTGTATAATAACATTTCTCAAGTGCATACAATATCGGTTAAGTAGATTGGACGCATGTTCAAATCCCTATTGTTTTTTTAATTTATTATGCAATTAGTAAATAATTTTAATTTGTAATGATTTTAAGTTACTCTCACGTTAAACATTTAAAAGAAAATATGAGCTTTGCTTAAAGAGAATCTTTATTAAAAGAAAACAATCCTAAATTGCTTTTAACCACCCCCCACCCACTTTGTAAAGTATGCGTACCCTTAAATTGAATGTTTAACGGCTCATCAACACAGTACAGGTTATTTAGAGCCGCCCCAGAGATAGGGGAAGGATACATAGGAATCCGGGAACGGTGCCCCACTGTTATTATCGAATAGATTCCTATGGTTCTTTAACGTGCTGAGGTGATAGACCGATACACGGGACCGACCGGTTTACGTCCCCATCCGACTGACGAGGCTAAGGGAAAGTGTCTTACCCACGAACACACCGACGAAACTCAGTGGCACCACGGAGGATTGAACCCGGGGCTTCCGGTTACAAATCCGCCTCGCCACGCTAACCTATTTAAATATCAGATAGGTTAAGTGAAAACTCTACTGTTTCTGTTGTGTTTCATTAACTCGTATTACTTGTTTACATTCCTGTTACAGATGTATACCCTTCAAGAAACTAAACCGCTAAATTTCATTAAAATACGTTCTTCTACACTCTAGCCATGTGATGAGGTAATAAAATAACAAGTATGTTAAAAAAGTCTACATTATTCACGGTTACTTGAAATACCCGTAATTGAAATGCTTAAAATTAGTTAAGCGTTACAAGATAACTACTACACCATTTTTTTTTATAAAGTCTTTGGTATGTTGCTGCAGAGGAACTATAAACCTTCGCACACACGCACGAACGCAGAATATAGTACATTATGTCGCAAATGTCCATTAACCGTGTTTGATGTAAAACAATAATTACGTTATCAAATTTAAACTAAGATTTCGTCTCAAAGTAACATCTCGACGTGCCGTCAAACACTATTCATCTTTCATCCCGTTTATCTCGATGATTTATTTAGCGGTCAATATGTGTGCGAGGTATTGTGTAATGCCAAATGCTGTATGACACAAGAATCACGCAAAAAATGTACTTTGTATCTGGTTCGCATCCTGCTCCGGACAACTTTATTTTTATGAAATGTATTCGAAATCGTATTCATTTTATTGATGTTACCTGTACGAAGAGCTCATAAAAATGTAATATTGTTTTTGTGTGGGTGCGTGCGTGCGTGTTTATGTTTCTTTCTAAGGATTACACTTTTAACCAAATGCTTCGATTTATGGCTTACATACCGATTTGTTTGTGTGTTCGTCGAACTTTGTATGTTTGTATGTATGTTTACGTCATTTTCAGGTTATATATGACGGTCGATATTTTTTTTCGAACTAAACCTTTTTCAACCGTGACATTTCATATTCACGAGTTAGTGTCATTAAGGACTGTTGGTCGACCATCTTTAAAAAACAAATAATCCAAAATCGATGGGATATGGTCAAGTGAATTTTTCAATCAAATACATATGTCAACCATATAGTACATGACAGTAGTTCATCAATATTGATGCAGAAATAATACTAGAAAGTATACATACATGGCAGAAATTGTGAGCTTTATATTTGAAAAGTTTGGTACAATTTTACTCAAAGTTGTTCCGTTTTGTATATGAAATAAATCGGTCATAGAAAAGTCTCTTTATCCAGCGATTGCAGACGAGACATCACTTTTGAATAAAATAATCCATTTTATCACATCATCCAAATTTTGAAGTACACCATTGTAAAAAAGCAAAGATTTCCTTTATCAATATGTCATTGAAAGAAAATGTTTTCGGATTCGGATGATGTGTTAAAATCGCTTGTTTTATTGAGAAATGATGTCGCGTCTGCACTCGCTGGATAAATGGACTATTATATGGACCAATTTATTTCACATAAAAAACAAAACAACTTTGAGTAATATCATACCAAACTTTTCGGATATAAAGCGCGCACTTTCTGCCATATAAGTATTCTTTTTATTTCACATCAATACATTTAAATTACTATCCTGGTTAACATTACTCGTGCCTAAAATACGTATTTGGTTGAAAAAATCACTTGACCGTATCCCATCGATTTTGAATTGTTTTTCAAAGATGGCCGACCAATAATTCTTAAAAGTATATCGAGTACAACTTTAAACTGCGGGTCTGTTATTGTTTTTGCGATATATACTCATGGATATACAAGTACTCGACTATGTAGATCTATGATTACTGTAGTATTTCGACATTTCCTTATACGGTAATTTTATACTCTTATTTACTATATTGGCATCGATTGTTCGACGCAAAACAATCTGCATTTTTAATGACTGTATATCCGAAGCAAAGGTTGAATCGTTGACGTCATTATCATAAAGTTCCGTTAGTGCAGAATATAATATGTGTAAACTTCCGTATTCTATTTCGTTCTCAGAAGCGAATAAGAAACAAGTCACGATGCTGGACATACTTGGTTCCCTGACCACACTCCTCGTGCTGCAGACGACAGCCGCGGCTGTTGGCCTGTTTCTACTGGTTAAGGTCATATCGTTTGTGCGTCGCTTGATACACAATGAGAAGGTGTTTGGAGATCTCCCGGGACCCATAGAAAGACACTGGTTGTATGGCAACTTCGTAAATGTAAGTCTGTTGGTTTGGAACAGGGAGGATGGAAGGGGTGGTCCAACTACTTTCATTTCTTGGTACTGCGTTAGTCCTTGTAGACGCTCTCTGAAACTGTATTTAAAAAATGACAGTTACATTTTCTTTCAATATTTTATTTGCTTTGGTTATATACATTCACATATTTATATATATATACTGACAAAACTAAGTTTAGAATTACTTTTTGCATAAAAACTAAGTTTAGAATTACTTTTTGCACCAGAGCTAAGTTTAGAACTACTTTTGCACTTCTATAGCGTGCAGAAACTGTCGTCTTTTCGCTTCTAATCTGTTGTCTTTTTGTTCTGTCGTCTTTTTACTGCTTTTTGTAATAGGCTAAATAAATATTAATTACATGTTACACCATATCGTATTTACTACAGTTCCCAGATGACGGCCATAGCAGACTAATGAAATTTATTGAGTGGACCAATACATACTCCAAAGATACTGGCTACTTCCGACTGTGGCTGCCGGCTAATAATCCATTGCTGATCACATGTCATCCGTCGTCCCTAAAACGGATCATAAAAACTGCAGGTGAGCCGCATTAATATATTTGTTTATGAAGGATAATTTATTTGACTGAAATTCAGTATAATATCGTTATAATTAGTCGGGGCGCTTATTTCAGCCAAAGGGTTTTCAGCATTAACATGAGCAATTTACATACATTTTATATCTTTAGAACTGGAATGTTTAGTGGTAAAAAAAAACCTACCTCAGTTTTGAAAACTGGTTAAGCGTTTATGATGGTGCTTTCCCCAAGTAAATTCAAGTGTCTCCGTGGCCGAATGGTTAACGACGTTGCATTGTAAACCTTTGCCATTCACCGCTGTGGGTTCGAATCCCATCGACAGCTCGACTTGTAAGTGAGGTAGTGTCGATTCTTAAGGATGGCTGGAGATGTACAGTACTGGTTCTACCCAGGAAAAGTGGGTGGTCTGCCTCCACCACCAAATAAAAATCGACCGTCATATATAACCTTCACGTGTTGAAAATGACGTAAAACATGAATACAAACAAACCATGTTGCTGGGACAGACGAACATTAATAAAATTAATATATTTCAAATAACTATTTAAAGAATAGTTAGTTACCTTCCGACTATCTTCATTTATGCTTATCAAACACATTAAACCCAATTCTTGGATAAAACCTTTTAAACAAATATATTGCCATTTTTTTGATCCATCAGAATTTTACATTGAATATGCCATATCAGAAACTGTTTTTTTAAATTTCTTAATCAATTTTGAAAAGAGAGGTTTGTTAATTTTAACACTAAACATGTCTGTTTTACTTGATATGCTACTTACCTAGATATTAGCTGAATTTTGTGGCTGAAACCAGCACCCCGAACAATAAGCTACAGTTTACCTCTCGCCATATATACATATGAGTATACAAATCTTTCCACTCTACAGAGCCCAAAGCACCGTATTATATGTTGTTAAAGCCCTGGCTTGGGGACGGATTGCTTATCGCTGGTGGTGAAAAATGGGAGCGAAATCGTCGGCTGCTCACTCCGGCCTTCCACTTCGATATACTGAAACCCTACATTGGTGTTTATAACAGTTCAGCTGAAGTTTTTATCGTAAGTGTTTTTTTTTATATATATAAATACCACACAAATCTACACCATTATTATTTTCATGGTCTAGCCAAGTATGGTGTGTTTAGGGTAACTACTTGCAGGAAAGTCCCTAAATAACATTGTATTATTGAAACATGTGGGACCTTGTAGAAACAAAGTTTAGATGTACATGTATACGTTTGTCAACATCCGGTGCTGGACAACTCATATCAGTACACTTCCTGTTTTGCAATGACATTTCGTCAAATAATTATACTGCTGTCACGATGTCGTTATATAATTGTACCGAACTCGTTTTACCATGGATATAAATAAGTGTACGTAGGTCAATTGTTTGACGGATATTGTGAACCTCGATTATTATATAGCGAAGTATTGTTTGAGGTCCCGGGGGAATTCGTTACTCGTTATAAGCAAGTTTTACTTTCGAGGTTGTATCATGTTGTGCCATCAGGCATTGCGGGTGAAGTCCTGCATCCCGACTATTGTATACTACTAGTAAAGAAGATATCATCATACAGAAAACTGGATGTTTTATTACCTCCTGGAACACACCTTTGGCTATGGATAAATATGCATCAACTGGCCAGAAGTTTGAATTATACTAGATTTACTTTAAGAACGAACTAGGCTCGTATGCATCAAAGGGGCAGAGGTGTGAACTGTACTATGTTTTACTTTAAGAACCAACTAGGCTCGTATGCATCAGAGAGGCAAACGTTTGAACTTCACTATGTCTTTATTAATAACAAATTAGCCTCGTAAGCATCAAAGGAGCAGACGTTTGAACTACACCATGTCTTTACTTTTAGAAAAAAACTGGTCTTGTATGCATCAAAGATCCAGAGGTTTGAACTATACTGTGTTTTTACTTTAAGAACAAACTGGACACGAATGCATCAACAGGGCAGACATTTGAGCTATACTATGTTTTTACTTTAAGAACAAACTGGACACGTACGCGTCAATGGGGCATACCTTTGAACTATACTATGTTTTCACTTTAAGAACAAACTGGTCTCGTACGCGTCAACTGGGCAGAAGTTTGAACTATATATATTATGTCTTTTACTTTAAGAACAAACTGGACGCGAATGCATCAACAGGGCAGACGTTTGAACTATATATATTATGTCTTTTACTTTAAGAACAAACTGGACTCGTATGCATCAACAGGGCAACCGTTTGAACTATTCTATGTCTTTTACTTTAAGGAAAAAATGGACGTGTATGCATCAACAGGGCAGAAGTTTGAACTTTTCCAGGACATCTGCCTGCTAACCTTGGACATTATTCTGCGATGTGCCTTCTCGTATGATATAGATGTACAGAGGAAAGGGTATGCATTCTTTATTCCTAAAATTTTGTTACAGTGTTATGTATGTTACATGTTTATGCTATCAGGCATTGTATGCGAAGTCATGTACGCCCACTATTTTGAAATAATATAGCAAACTAATATAGCAAATGCTATCATAAAACCCCCAAAAAAACACACTATATGTTTAATAACTTCAGGAACACCACTTTTAAGAGCTTGATGGAATATTAAGATGTTTGTGAAAGTGTTCTCATAGCGTGTTACATGTTTTTTATTAACCAGTGAAAACCATCCGTACGCCACAGCCGTGAGGGATTTGACTCTTGCAGCTGATGTCAGATTCAGGTACGCCACAAGTCGTCAAAGACTTCGAGATTTTATAAGCAAAATCTACGTTTTATGCGTGGCAAACGTCGACACGAGTATGTCGGTATTCATTGCCTTAACATTTCATATTGTCATGCAAACAGAGCTGTATAACTATTAACGGACAATTCTGGCATAAAACGTACAGGTTTGTGAATGTAAGATTAACGTTCTGCATTTTAAGGCACCGTTATAGCATTTTGATTACAATTCCTTTTTCCGGAGTCTTATCACGCTTGTAGTAATAGCGGATGTGTTGCAGCTAGTCGTTTTTATTTACATTATATTTATCATAAACATATCTTCTCCAAAGTTTCTATAAAGTATATACATATTTATTCTGTACTAAATTGGTAAATAATTAAGCAATGTGCACCTGTCAGCAGGAACAAATGAACTGTGATATACACTCATAAATATTCCTTAATACACTCATACACATTCCTCGATACACTCATAAACATTCCTCAATACACTCATAAATATTTGTTTTATGCATGATTTTTTTCGACTTAATTCCTTTCAAAATGTCTGTAAATTGCAGAAGTCCACTTCTACACCCTAACCTGATATTTTATCTGAGTCCCATTGGACGAAAGTTTAAGAAAGACTGCGACTACGTGCACTCAGTCGCAGAAGATATCATACAGAAACGACGGACGGCATTAGTAAGTAGTTATTAAAATGTTCTATTCCTGATTTGGTGAACATAAATTTGGCAACCGGGTACTATCTTAATGTTCATCTTATTCTAAAAGCTTTGATTATGCCAAACTATACCCGTCCAGCTGTGTTTTGCAACACTATCCAATGTATGTTGTTTTTGTGGTCTCATCCCAAAATGGGACTGCACCATCCCCCATTGTAAATAAAGAGATCGCCATTAAACTGCAGTGTGCACATTCTCATATAAGTGCTTGTTTTTACACACACTTTCTAAGAGTCGAATCCATGTATTTTTATAATAATGTACTATGTGATGTAAAGGTTGTCATACGGAAATTTTGCTTGTCCTCACCTATTTATCTCTTCACTCAGTATGTTTATATTGTCCAGTCTGGATGGATATACATGCCCACTGAATACTTGTTCAACCTCCCTTCAGGAAAAGACCGGAACGCAACAGGACCGGAAGTACCTTGACTTTCTAGACATTCTGCTGACTGCGCATGACGAAAATGGAGACGGATTGTCACCACTTGATATCCGAAACGAAGTGGATACTTTCTTATTCGAAGGTGCGTTACGTAACATAATACCTTAGGCCGTTCCAGAACGCAGACGATAGCCTCGTTATTATGCTTCTTCTTAGCAAACAGACGACTTTATCTCATCCTGCCCGGAGTCTTCCTCCACCAATGGAAGCTGGAAAGTCGCCATATGACCTTAGCTGTTGGTGCGACTATAAAATCCAATTCAATCAATTCAATCAATCATCCTGTAACGAAGACGAGGCATCAGGGTTAATGTTAAGATCATTGTTTGCTTTGTTTGAATGGTGTTTTACGTCATCTTTAGCCCATGTTATGCCATATAATTATATGACGGTCGATTTGTTTGTGGTAGAGGCAGACTGTATACCTCCCGCCATCCAATTTTAAGATATTGATCTGTTGACAACTTATCAAGACGCTTTATGAAACCAGTCACATATGGAGCACAAACCTTCCAGTAGCAAACTACTGATCTCATTAACTCATTCGTGAATGAATACGTCCTAATGGCATGTGAACACTGTTGTTTTGTTGTTTTTAGCTCGACTGATCAAAGATCAGAAGAGCTTATGCCGTGGTGCGTCGTCCGCCCGTCTGTCCGTCTGTAAACTTTTTTTGTGGCGACTAATTCTCTGAAACTACTTGCCGGATTTTCATGAAACTTCACAGGAATGTTGCTCTTGATGTTAAGTTTATCGTAGCAATGATTCAGGTAGGCTGAAAATTCAAGGTGGCCGCCACGGCTAAAAATAGATTTTAAAAACGCGATTTTGTGGCGACTACTTCTCAAAAACTTTAAGTGATATTGATTTGGAACCTTTACCAAAATGACTGGCATGACATATAGTTGATCCTAACTAAAGTTCATTTTGATTGGATGTCAAACGGCCATCTTTGTTTACAAAGAGTTACATAGGAAAAACTTGTGGCGACTATTTCTCTGAAACTACTTGACGGATTTTCATGCATCTTGACATGAATGTTGCTCTTGATGTCTAGTTGATCCTTGCAAAGATTCAGTTCGGTCAGAAATTCAAGATGGCCGCCACGGCTAAAAATAGATTTTAAAAATGCGATTTTGTGGCGACTATTTCTCAAAAACCGTATGTGATATTGATTTGGAACCTTTACCAAAATGACTGGCACGACATGTAGTTGATCCTAACCAAAGTTAATTTTGATTGGATGTCAAACATGGTCGACAGCAGCCATCTTTGTTTACATAAAGTAATATAGGAAAAACTTATGGCGACTACTCCTCTGAAACTACTTGATGGAATTTCATGGAACTTCACAGGAATGTTGCTCTTGATGTCTAGTTGATCCTGGCAATTTTTTTTTAGGTTGGTAGGAAATTCAAGATGGCCGTCACTGCTAAAAATAGATTTTAAAAATGCGACTTTGTGGCGACTATTATCAAAAACCGTGAGTGATATTGAATTGGAACCTTTACCAAAACTACTGGTGCAACATGTACTTGGTCCTAACCAAGATTCAGTTTGATTCAATTTCAGATATTGCCGCCAGCGGCCATCTTTGTTTACATAGAGTTATATAGGAAAAACTTGTGGCGACTACTCCTCTAAAACTACTTGACAGATATGTATGGAACTTCACGGAAATGTTGCTCATGATGTCTAGTTGATCCTAGTAAAATTTCAGATCCGACGGAAACTCAGGATGGCCGTCATGGCTAAAAATAGATTTTTAAAAAACAAATTTGTACCAACTACATGTACTAGTTAAACCTATTTTCATATCACTTATTACAGGTCTAAGTTGGAAAATCGACTTATTCGTCGATCCTTATAGTTAAGCCCGACAGTGACGTGTGCCAGTGACTTGACAAGAAGCCCTGCGTTGTACATTCTCAGTAATATCAATAGCACATTTTGGGGGACTCCTAACACTTGCTGCCTTGTGCTGGTGCTTTTAAATAACAACAAAAGGCTATGGCCATCTAGCCATTATACTGTTGGATTTGTTAGATTGTGCCTGCTCTTATCTAGCCACTGGCTCAGATAAATAATTCATATAAATCATGTCAATAACGCTGCCTTGAGAAAACCATTGTGGTAATGCTCTTGCCACTTCGAACAAGTTCCATTTTCATTTTAATACGTTTAAATATCTCCGGAGTAACTGGCGACTTTTCTTTAGAATCTAAATTTTGGAATGTATTTCCCTAGTCCATGCCAATGTCAAGTGTCATTCCAGTGCAAGTTCTCATCCTTACCTCCCGATTCAAGTTAAAGTTAAACCTAGATTCCCATTAACCCTTATCTGAACAACAATCGTATGTGTTTCTTTATTTTTTTCCTGGTGAAACTTAAAATGTTCATCATTACACAGTATCAAGTCTAATAGACCTGCCTAGCACATACTCTAGCTGCCAAGAGAGCAGTATCCAAGCCACTCAATCAAGTCTCCAAGCCACGCAGTCATGTCTCCAAGCCACTCAGTCAAGTCTCCAAGCCACTCAGTCAAGTCCTATTCCTCCTCATCGACTGTCCATATGTCCCAGATACAATACGGTATACACTGAAGTGCCTTACCCGCACATAAACATGTCGCACATAGACATGTTGGTATAATTCTCGACACGTTTAGTTATCTCATTAATATATTCGACACTGCTGTTCGTGCTCCATAATATCTTAATAATGTGTTAATCTGTGAAGCTATTTGTGAAGTCAACGTCAACAGCAGTTGGTTATAACCCGCTGTTAGCTGTTAATTAACAGTATAGTAGACCTCCCCATTTTCTTGTGAAAACTATTTTGGGAATATGTCATAGATTTACCTACGATTGCCCATTTGGCTAATTTTATTTCACTTCAGTTTCTCGACTTCTGAATTTTGAAAATGTTTAAGTCATCTAATGCATATATTTGATAGAATAATCCACACAGTTAATATACCACTATATAGTATAAGAACCAGAGGTGGTCCGAATGAGGCGACATTCTTACCCAATTCATGCATATTTATTTTCATTATTAATATAGTAACTATTATAGCAACTAGTGTTTAAGCACACAAAGTAACAAACATGATTAACTCTGATTCAGCGATAATCCATAGAACAGCCTTTTCTCAATTGCATGTGTCCCACTCCCCCTCTCTCACACAGTCAAGTGATTTGAAAATATCCGGCCTCTATGCACAGTGTAGTGTAGTGTAGTGTAGTGTAGTGTAGTGTGGTGTGGTGTGGTGTGGTGTGGAGTGGAGTGGAGTGGAGTGGAGTGGTGTGGTGTGGTATATTATTTAGGTAACTTCAAAATCCACGGAATTTGTAATTCATAAGTCAATAAATTGAAGTGAAAAAAATAGCCAGTGGACCATCGTACCTACAGCTGTCGTAGAAATAAATCGAACAGCGTGTATTGATGTGCAATACTTTACAATAGTGTTCATTTCAGCCATGTTCATTTACCAGGTCCAATTCCACAATCCGTCTCTCTTTACCTTCACCTCCGCGTCTCTGGTTTATTCCGGGTAATATCGCGCGATTTGCTTCCTCCACCTCCCCTCCCCTCACCCCACCCCCACCCCGATTACCTTAACAATCACGTTTGTTCTTCTTGTGACATTGATGTTGACTCTTAGGTTCATTAACTCTTGCGTGTATATGCATTCTTCGGGACTGGGTGGTAGGGTCATTAACTCTTGGGTGTATATGCATTTTTCGGGACTGGGTGGTAGGGTCATTAACTCTTGCGTGTATATGCATTTTTCGGGACTGGGTGGTAGGGTCATTAACTCTTGCGTGTATATGCATTTTTCGGGACTGGGTGGTAGGGTCATTAACTCTTGCATGTATATGCATTTTTTGGGACTGGGTGGTAGGGTCATTAACTCTTGCGTGTATATGCATTTTTCGGACTAGATGGACTACATCGACCAGACTTAGTTTATTAATTTTATATTTTGTTAACTAAATGTACTATATATATATGCATTGGAACCATTTGACATTGACCTTGACAGTTAAAGATTGTGGTTATCAAAACTTATATTATCTGTTCGTGTGTGTCAAATCAGTGCATGCAAGATATATTAGATTTTAGACTAGTGTCTTGTTTAATTAAGGTCACGACACTACAGCGAGCGCCACCTCGTGGATACTGTATTCCTTAGCAGAACATCCTGAGTACCAGAAGAAATGCCAAGAAGAGATCGACGAACTTTTGAAAGGCCGGGAAACGGATGATCTGGAATGGTAAACAGAAACTAAGACGAATTTATACTACTTCTTCAGTTGTTTAAAAATGTCACCGGACAACAAGTTCCGTAGCCATGCAAGCGATCATAATTACGTATCATTTCATAAATATATTGAAAGCATATCTTTAGTCGAAATTTGTTATTTTATAAAATATTTGAACAGTTATGTATTCACGTAAAGATAGGCATAGACTTTTAATCCCAGTTGTTGGCTGATTTTTTTTAAGTTATTGCACAATTCATATTTAAATTTTACCACGGGAAGGGTCGTTACTAATGCTCCGTGAGTTTGATAACACGGCAAGAGTTGTTACTAATGTTGTAAGAGCCTGTAACCACAGGAACAGTCGTTACTAATCTTGTGAGAGACTACAACCACGGGATGGGTCTTTACTACTGTTGTGAGCGATTGCAGCCAATGGAAGGGTCGTTATTAATGTTGTGAGAGCTTGAAACCACGGGAAGGGTCGTTACCGATGTTGTGAGAGATTGTAAACACGGGAAGGATCGTTACTGACGTTGTGAATGATTGCACCCAATGGATGGGTCGTTACTAATGTAGTGAGATATTGTAACCACGGGAAGGGTCGTTACTAACGTTGTGAATGTTTGCACCCAATGGATGGGTCGTTACCGATGTTGTGAGCGATTGCAGTCGATGGAAGGGTCGTTATTAATGTTGTGAGAGCTTGAAACCACGGGAAGGGTCGTTACTAATTTGTGATAGGTTGCAACCACGGGAAGGGTTGTTACAAATGTTGTGAGAGCTTGAAACCACTGGATGGGTCGTTCCTAATTTGTGATGGGTTGCAACCACGGGAAGGGTTGTTACCGATGTTGTGAGAGATTGTATCCACGGGAAGGATCGTTACTAATTTGTGATAGGTTGCAACCACGGTAAGGGTTGTTACAAATGTTGTGAGAGCTTGAAACCACTGGATGGGTCGTTACTAATGGTATGAAAGCTTGTAGCCACGGGAAGGGTCGTTACTAATTTGTGATAGGTTGCAACCACGGGAAGGGTCGTTACAAATGTTGTGAGAGCTTGAAACCACTGGATGGGTTGGTTACTAATGGTATGAAATCTTGTAGCCACGGGAAGGGTCGTTACTAATGTTTATGAGCGTTTGGAAACACAAGAAGGATCTTTACTTATGTTATGAGAGTTTGTAACCACGGGAAGGGTTGTTACTTATATCGTGAGAACCTTTGATCCTGACATATTGCTATTTAGCATATTGGCAAAGACTTTTGCTTGAACCTATTTTAAATGACCATCTAAAATGTCAGATGTAAACACACTTCATAAAAAACATGTGTATGATATCTTCCAATGGCATGATTGTTCGTTTATATAGTGAAATATGTATATATCACACACAGGTGTTTACAACTATTGGTTGTACACTTTCATGTTTCAGGTCTGATTTACCAGAGCTAGACTGCCTGACGATATATATATATATCAAACAAAGGTGTCTAAACTATTGGTTGTACATTTTCATGTTTCAGGTCTGACTTACCAGAGCTAGAATACTTGACAATGTGTATCAAGGAAGGCATGCGGCTACATTCTCCAGTAGCCATGGTAGGGCGACAGACAACCAAGGACTTCGACATGGGTGATAGGGTCTATCCCAAGGGTACGAATATTTCGGTGAGCAGGGAATTTTGTTTTTAGCTCGACTGATCAGAGATCAGCAGAGCTTATGCCGTGGTGCGGCGTCCGTCGTCCGTCCGTCTGTCCGTCTGGCCGTCTGTCCGTAAACTTTTATTTGTAGCGACAACTCCTCTGAAACTACTGGATGGATATTCATGAAACTTTACAGAAATGTTGCCCATCAAGTCTAGTTGATCCTAGCAAAAATTCATGTTGATGTGAAATCCAAGATGGCCGCCAAAGCTAAAAATAGAGTTTTAAAATACAAGTTTGTAGCGACTACTTCTTGAAAACTATAAGTGATATTGATATGGGACTTTTTCCTAAAATGATCAGCATGACATGATGTTGATCCTTGTCAAAAATCGTTTTGATTCAACGTTAAACATGGCTGCCAGCGGCCATCTTTGTTTACATAGAGTTATATAGTAAAAACTTGTAGCGACTACTGCTCTGAAACTACTTGGCGGATTGTCATGAAACTTTACAGGAATGTTGCTCTTGATGTCTAACTGATCCTAGAAAAATTTAAGGTCGGCCGGAAATTCAAGATGGCCGTCACAGCTAAAAATAGGTTTTTTAAAAAATAAGTTTGTAGCGACTACTTCTTGAAAACTATAAGTGATATTGATATGGGACTTTTTTTAAAATGATCAGCATGACATGATGTTGATCCTTGTGGAAAATTATTTTGATTCGACGTTAAACATGGCTGCCAGTGGCCATCTTTGGTTACATAGAGTTATATAGTAAAAACTTGTAGCGACTACTCCTCTGAAACTACTTGACGGATGTTCATGAAACTTCACAGGAATGTTGCTCTTGATGTCTAGTTGATCCTAGAAAAATTGCAGGTCGGCCGGAAATTCAAGATGGCCGCCACAGCTAAAAATAGATTTAAAAGAACTAAAGTTGTAACGACTACTTCTTCAAAACAATAAGAGATATTGATATGGGACTTCTTCTAAAATGATCAGTATGACATGATGTTGGTCCTTGTCGAAATTCGTTTTGATTTGACGTTAAACATGGCTGCCAGCGGTCATCTTTGTTTACATAGAGTTATATAATGAAAACTTGTAGCGACTACTCCTCTGAAACTACTTGACGGATTTTCATGAAACTTCACAGGACTGTTGCTCTTAATGTCTAATTGATCCTAGCAAAATTTCAGGTCGGCCGGAAATTCAAGATGGCCGCCACGGTTAAAAATAGATTTTCAAAAAACAAGTCTGTAGCGACTACTTCCTGAAATCAAAATCAATCAGTAGAGCTTCAAGGTCATTGACCTCTTGTTAATGATTATAATTACACATAATTTAGTTTCTATTTCTAAAATTATAGATGTATAATATAATTGTAATAATTTGATGCAGAAAATGGCTGAAATATATACCAAAATAGTATAATTTAACTATTATACTAAATGCAAATACTGTATCCATCGAAGGCATACGTGTGTTTGGGGAGGGTGGCTGGCAAATATACAGAGGGTAAAAAGTTTACCAAGTTTAGCAAGTTTTTATTGCACCCTGGAAATAATACATTTTTTGTTGTAAAATCAAGAAACTACTGCCATAGACACAACATTTTATTAAACACACTTCAATAACCGTCGAACATCTCAATTACGTAACGAATACATGAACGTAGGGAGGAAGCCCGTAAAGTCCCAGAATGTCCGTATATCTTGTATACAGTAGTTGTATTTCATCTAAAAAACTTGCTAAACTTTTTTTCCCTCAGTTTATAAGAAAAATACACTATTGTAAAGTATATATTTACCTCTTACACTATCTTACACTAGATCAACATCTGGTCCATCCACCACAACGCGTCGGTATGGGGAGACAATCACATGGACTATATTCCCGACAGATTCTCCAAGGAGAATGCCGTCAAGATGGATCCTTACCAGTTTGTGCCTTTCTCCGGTGGGCCTAGGTTTGTACATACGTGTAATTGTCGGTCATTTATTCCAGCCATTTATGGGACTTGCCTAATCTTACCTTTTAAGAGACAAATTGACCGATGGTTTGTTTAGTAGTAGGTATGATTTACGAACAGTTTTAGTAGCTCTCTGATCAGAGATCAGCAGAGCTTATGCCGTGGTGCGGTGTCCGTCGTCCGTCTGTCCGTCCGTAAACTATTTTTGTAGCGACTACTCCTCTGAAACTACTGAATGGATTCTCATGAAACTTTACAGAAATGTTGCCCATGAAGTCTAGTTGATGCTAGCAAAAATTCATGTTGATGTGAAATTAAAGATGGCCGCCAAATCTAAAAGTAGATTTTTAAAAAACAAGTTTGTAGCGACTACTTCTTAAAAACTCTAAGTGATATTGATATGGGACTTTTTCTAAAATTATCAGCATGACATGATTTTGGTCCTTGTCGAAAATCGTTTTGATTCGACGTTAAACATGTCTGCCAGACGCCATCTTTTTTTACATAGAGTTATTTAGTAAAAACTTGTAGCGACTACTCCTCTGAAACTACTCGACGGATTTCCATGAAACTTCACAGGAATGTTACTCTTGATGTCTAAATGATCCTAGCAACATTTCAGGTTGGTCGGAAATTCAAGATGGCCATCACAGCTAAAAATAGATTTTCAAAAAAACAAGTTTGTAGCGAGTACTTCTTGAAAACAATATTAAAGTGATATTGATATGGGACTTTTTCTAAAATGATCAGTATGGAATGATATTGATCCTTGTCGATCACACGAATGTTGCTCTTAATGTCTAATTGATCCTAGCAAAATTTCAGGAAATTCAAGATGGCCGCCACGGCTAAAAAAAGATTTATAAAAAAAAGATTGTAGCGACTACCTTGTGAAAACTATAAGTGATATTGATATGGGACTTTTTCTAAAATGGAATAGCATGACATGATGTTGGTCCTTGTCGAAAATCGTTTTGATTCGATGTTAAACATGGCTGTCAGCGGCCATCTTTGTTTACGTAGAGTTATCTAGTAAACACTTGTAGCGACTACTCCTCTGTAACTACTCGACGGATTTTCATAAAACTTCACGGGAATGTTGCCCTTGATGTCTAATTGATCCTAGCAAAATTTCAGGTCGGCCGGAAATTCGAGATGGACGCCATGGCTAAAAATAGATTTTCAAAATACAAGTTTGTAGCGATCTACTTCTTGAAAACTATAAGTGATATTGATATGAGACTTTTCCTAAAATGATCAGTATGACATGTTGTTGATCCTTGTCAAAAATAAGTTTGATTTGACGTTAAACATGGCCGCCAGCGACCATCTTTGTTTACATAGAGTTATATAATGAAAACTTGTAGTGACTACTCCTCTCAAACTGCTTGACGGATTTTCATGAAACTTTACAGGAATGCTGATCTAGCTATCAAAAACCTATCAGTAGAGCTTCAAGGTCATTGACCTCTTGTTTCAAGAAGAGTCCTTCTTTCTCTGTGCAGCCATTTCTTCATTCTATTAGATGCAGATCACCTAGACAAACGTCATAACATTGTTTACCTTGCATATTTGGTTATTGTATTAGTTATCGTTTATCAGATGTTTTGGTCACCATATTTTTTGCATGCGTTTATTCTGCACTGGGAGAAGACTTTTTTTCTTTTCTTTTTTCAGAAACTGTATTGGCCAGCACTTTGCAATGAATGAAGAAAAGGTTGTTCTGGCTAAACTTTTATACAAGTAAGAATTCATTCTATGAACCTGGTGTGAACATACTCTATCATGTAAATTTCCAGTATGGTACTGTTTTCCTTTTTAGACTACGAACATTGGTTAAAGGCACTAACCCACCAAATAACGGCACAATTGCACTACAAAATCGTTTATCCAAACCCTATCCATGTGTTCAGGTCATAAAATGATGTATATATGCCGATTAAAAGTATGTGTTTATTCACAGGTACTTAAATACCCAAGATTGAATATGAGTAAAATGAATTATTAGTTGGTAACTCTTAATTCGAAACTTCAGTTTTGGCGATAGTCTTGGCTCAGGCTGATTAAATCCGTTTATATTGTGTCTATAGAGTTTGGATTCTCAAAATATGTAACTTATATAATTATATACCTCGTTATCAGAATGTTTAGAAACGATGTACATATGTTGTACAATTTGCTTTTTGATGGCGGGATTGGGACTTTAAATCAATTCCTGTTATAGTACTATAAAATATCAAACGGTAAAAAGAATCGTTGTGCAAGTAACTGTGTCATTCAATGATTTATATAAACATTTTAGAATTATGTTTTAGTATGACATAGATAATAAAAACATTAAAGGAAATACTAGCACACTCATCTGAGGCATAAAATGTTGCATTTGTGTTGCGTTTTTGTTAAAGATGAAATTAGATGAAATCGAAAAGATAACACAAACGTTTAAAAATAGTAATGCAGGTGGCACTGAGAACATTTTAAATAAACATATTAAAACGACACTTCCCGTAATAAAAAAAATATTTTATTTAAAATTGTTCAACTTCGTATTGAGTGCCGGAATAGTTTCAGAATCATGGAAACAGGTTTTATAAATCCCATTTTTAGCTCTACTGGTCAAAGACCAGCACGACTTACGCGGTAGCATTTCGTCTGGCGGCGTTGGCTTCCGTTAGCAGCAGTTCCTCTGAGCTCAGCCAATTTTACTAAAATGTCACATAGATGCTCATGATAGGGTTTCGACCTTACAGAAGATTATTGTGCCAATCTGATATTCAAGATGGTCACCGTTACTAAATATAGCCTAAACGTTAAAAATCGTCTTCTTCAGAACGGCAAGATAGATTTTGACAAACACATTTTAGAATTGAGCGCTCGCCTCTAAACTATTAGGTTTGCGTTTTACGTTTTCGTAATTTTTTCAAGACGACCACATGGGGACGCGAATTTTATAATACACAGAGTTATATAGGGAAATGTATAAAAATGCCAACTCCTCTGAAACTGTTGTCAATATTTCAATGAAACTGAACAAAGATGTTAAATGTGTGATGTTTGTGTGATTTTTACAACATTAGCAATAGTGTTTACCATCTTTCTTATTCGGTGGAAGCATTTTTGGTGGGATATGTTCAATACTATAAACTGTGGTTGTCGCAACTTTAGCAGTAGTATTCCACTATTTCACATTATGCAAGAGTGTGCGATGTGAGATGTACTTAGTACTATAGAGTGTGATTGTCACAACACTAGTAGTAGTATTCCACTGTCGTTCACATTCTGCAGGAGTATGTGATGTGAGATATGTTCAATGCTATAGAATGCGCTTTCCACAACAGAAGCAGTAGCATTCCACCGTTTTTCACGTTCCGTGGGAGTGTGTGGTGTGATATATACTCAGTCTATAGAGTGTGATTGCCACAACAATAGTAGCAGTATTCCACTAGCTGTCACATTCTGTGTGGTTTACCCAGTAAAAGCTTGAGAGTGATAAACTGATCCACTTAAGGTGAATACACTTCCAAAACAATCAGGTTTTGGTGAGGTTTTCGTGTCGACATATGTCATATACAGTGCAATAGCTGAAGTATATATTTTCAGTAATTTCACGCATATCACCTAGTATATTCCTTTTATAATTTGTATCTAATGACATCATTATCTTAAAGTCATGAACAATATTCTTAATAGTGTATATTCTTAAACTCAATATACTGATTATTTTTAATATGTACCACCATTTTAAAGCAGTTTTTTGTTTTAATGCTTTTATCAAACTGGTATTGATCATAGTAAGCATACTAATCGGTTAAATAAACTTTAATCAGTTCATCTCAAGTAGTAAATGTTTTGAAAAATCATGAAGTTTCTGGACATATTTTATTAATTTTTGTACCATTGTTTTAATAACTTTTATATAAACTGTAAATATATTCTGTTTTGTTTAAGGACCATGTGTTATACTGGCTAGTAGCCAAATATGTAATGCTCTTAACATAAAGATAGTATTGTTATAAATGGATGGTGCCCTTTCAGAGTTGTGTTTGTCGTCGCTGCGTGTGATCCAAGCCAAGATGGCCACATTTGATAAAAATAGATAATAATTTGGACCCGTCCCAGGTGTCAGATTTTTACATATATTTATATAAAGAAAAATGTAAAACCTTTTTTTCTCTAAAACCACAAGGTATCGCTCTCACATATATTGAATGCGGGATAAGCTGATGACCCTTTACCAAGTTTGTTCAAATGGTGACCCTGTGGAAGAATATGGACCCGCCCTAGTGGTCATAGATTTACATGAGTTATATAGTAAAACCTTTAAAATTCGTCCCCTCTGAAAGAAATGAGCTAGAGGTCTAATATTTACGTATGGTCCTTTATCAAGTGTGTTCAAATCTAGACCATGGGGTCAAATTTGGTCCCAACTCAAGGGTCTCATGTTTTACATAAACTTATAAAAGGAAAAACGTTAAACGATTTTCTTCTCTGAAACCAATTATACACTTATGGGCATGAACAGATGGATATAACAATCCAACCAATCGGTCACGGGGTCCGTCCCCACCCCTTGGGAAATAGCCCCCTGGTTCATAACTTGGAAGCCGTTGAGATCCTGGGCCTGAACACTTTATCTCGAGCGCTGTAAAGGTGCTGGAAATTGGAACTAAGTTTAAACCAACATACAAACCTGGTCTGCTGTTGTTGTTTTTCTTATTGAGGATCATTTCCTCCATGAAACCTCTGTCTATCTAATGCATGTTGTATTAACCTATTTCTCTAATTGTGAAATATTGCATTTGAGCGCGCATCAAGCATTGTGGGAACCAAACCGATATTAAATATTTTATTCCAGCTTCACGTTCAAACTGGTACCCGGTCACGAGGTAAGGAAGCGTATGGCGGCAGTGATGAGAGCCGAATCGGGAATCATGATGTATGTAGAGCGGAGAAGTCATTGAGATTTGGAAGACGAAAACGTGTTGGGGACACAACTTGATTCCTATATTATAAATCTACTGGTCGCAGTATATAATGATAGTTTGAATGTGTTGTGATTAACTTAATGGTGGTTTCTTTCAGTATATATTTTATACATAATATGTATAACATATTACAGCTTGATACCGAATCTCAAGGTCGTTAAGAGGAATGTGATGAAAAGACTTATATAATATTAATCAGATTATAGTATTTTAAGATTTATAAATGCCCAATAACATATAGAGTTACATATGCATAATTGGTTGGTTTATACCAAATTTATTTTAGCTTGATTGTGTAGAAATCCTAGGGCTTATATAGAAACACTCTCGAGTCCGTTTCCTGGGTAGAACCAGTATTTGGTGTCTAATGAAGAAGGTTCACGACATCGCTCCCTCTGGATTGACTGTGCATCGGATTGACTGTTGACTAAGGAAATAGATAATTAAAAGTAAAGTAATTTTGATAATTGATCCAAATTCGGTCCGGGCTGGGATCTATATCATGGACTGATATGTCGATCCTTAGCTCAATAAATCACTAAGCCCGGGTGATAGCCAAAAGCAGGAACTCATATTCTGCTTCTTATATACGAGTTATCCTTACCGGAACAAGTGTGGTGTGGTGCATGTGCATATTCACTATATGCCATGATACATGCTTTTCAACACTTACAACCGTGTGCATTTAACTTGACATCTGGCACGTTAATGCTACTAAATTGTTTTAAAAGGGTTATAAACAGTCAAAATTGCTTTACATGTATTATTACTTATTGGTCAACTGATATCCGACCAATATAATAATAACCATTTTAGTATTATTGTCGCTGTTGGTTCAATCGCATCGTCACAATTCAATAAATAAGTTCACGTCATTTTACAACTTGTGGGGAAATCAAAGCTGTTCGGATGCAGTGACAGTATGGAGTGGGACCTCATTCTTTGGTAGTGATTGTGATCGTTTTGTTTGAATGCTGTTTTACGTCATTTATATGGTGGTAGAGGCAGACCACCCCATTGTTTGCTGGCTAAAAGCAGTACTACATATACCTCCCGCCATCCGTAAAATCGACACTTTCTCACTTGATAAGTGATTTTGGTGGAGTTTACACTCCAGTAAACTAAGAAAACATGAATGGTATCCTGTAGTGTAAAGGCTTATGATCAAAACTACTTATTGAGTAGCATAGTGCCATTATGTGGAATTTTGTCCTCAGGTGGGATGGAAATCGTATCGTAAGGATGGAATGCCCTCCTTTAAAAAAGCCTGAAGATAATATCACGAACATTAAATGTGTATGTGATTGGCCTGTATGTTTTGCTGGTAGACAGGTCGGCCAATCTAATCTCACGACTATTTTGTTCTCGTAATTTCTCGCAATATTAATTTGTATTTCTGTGTTTTTTGATTGATGGTAAAAGTGGAATCTCGCACTGTCTCGCGAGATCAAACTTGTATTAGTTTTCTGGTTAATAGATGGTCATTGGAATCAAATACAATTTGTTGCGAGAATAAAAGAGTATTAAAAAAACACATGCAGTTTATGAACAATTCGGTTTGTCATTTCCGTTATAAGTATAATAAGGGAACATTTGTTTTGGGTCTGTGGCGTGTTTATGCAGAATTCAGTGAGTTTACGGGTATGAGAAATCGATGTGTTTTGCATGCAGATTTCTCGTTTAATTCTCAGTTAATTGTAAATGTCCATATATGGTTGCAGACATACATCAGGTGTATCGGCTTATATTTAAATATATATCAAGATAGCTCAAATAATCCTAGCCCTGCATTTTTAGCTCGACTGATCAGAGATCAGCAGAGCTTATGCCGTGGTGCGGCGTCCGTCGTCCGTCAGTCTGTCCGTCTGTCCGTCCGTCCGTAAACTTTTATTTGTAGCGACTACTCCTCTGAAACTACTGGATGAATATTCATGAAACTTTACAGAAATGTTGCCCATGAAGTCTAGTTGATCCTAGCAAAAATTCATGTTGATGTGAAATCCAAGATGGCCGCCAAAGCTAAAAATAGATTTTTAAAATACAAGATTGTAGCGACTACTTCTTGAAAACTATAAGTGATATTGATATGGGACTTTTTCTAAAATGATCAGCATGACATGATGTTGGTCCTTTTCAAAAATCGTTTTGATTTGACGTTAAACATGGCTGCCAGTGGCCATCTTTGTTTACATAGAGTTATATAGTAAACATTTGTAGTGACTACTCCTCTGTAACTACTTGACGGATTTTCATGAATCTTCAGGAATGTAGCTCTTGATGTCTAGCTGATCCTAGCAAAATTTCAGGTCGGCCGGAAATTCAAGATGGCCGCCACGGCTAAAAGTAGATTTTCAAAAAACAAGTTGTAGCGACTACTTCTTGAAATCTATAAGTGATATTGATATGGGACTTTTTCTAAAATGATCAGCATGTCATGATGTTGGTCCTTGTCGAAAATCGTTTTGATTCGATGTTAAACATGGCTGTCAGCGGCCATCTTTGTTTACATAGAGTTATATAGTAAAAACTTGTAACGACTACTCCTCTGTAACTACTCGACGGATTTTCATGAAACTTCACACGCATGTTGCTCTTGATGTCCATTTGATCCTAGCAAAATTTCAGGTCGGCCGGAAATTCAAGATGGTCGCCATGGCTAAAATGATCAGTATGACATGGTGTTGATCCTTGTCAAAAATTATTTTGATTTGACATTAAACATGGCCGCCAGCGGCCATCTTTGTTTACATAGAGTTATATAATGAAAACTTATAGCGACTACTCCTATGAAACTACTCGATGGATTTTCATGAAACTTCACAGGAATGTTGACCTAGCTATCAAAAATCTATCAGTAGAGCTTCAAGGTCATTGACCTCTTGTGTTGTGTTATATACTTGTACTTATGGGACCCTGGTTAGGGGTCTATTGTATTCTGAGAGTTTGAGGCACCTGTGAATAAGGCATTATTAGAAAATGGATCACTATTTGATATGGTTCAATATGTGTATCGTCATATTGTTAATTATGGATAACAATTATAAATAAGCTATTTATTGGTTGATTTCATTTTAATAAATAAATATAGCACATTTAAAATCGCATACGCACTTACACAAATAATTACAGTAACAGACATGCTCAATCATTCACCAACTCTGGTAGTAGTATTTGTGTTGTTTCCATGGTTACCAGGGTCTCCATGGCGTCTCCTCCTTAATAATGTTCCCACCATGACGTCACAACTGGAATACACATCACAATCCACACTACCACTAGTACTGCTGGGAGAATAAGAACTACTGTTGTCAAGGTAACCAAAGCTCTGAACATGTGTCGAGGTTTGTAGTCTTTCCATAACCACTGTCAATGTGTAACGCTGCGTATGATTCTGCGTTGCTATGGGAACTACGTCACTGGTCGTCTGCAGCCTCGCCACCGTGTTTACGTAGACGTTCTGTAGATGATAAGATGTCGGATCCACGATGTCGGCTTTGTCGAACTTAGAAGTTGACATATTAGGCTGAAAAAATAGCAAAATGTAATATTGTAATATACAAGAATGTATTAAATCATAGTAAACATAATTGTTTTTTATTTATTACTTACCACAATAGGTTGTTATTAAAAATGTGTTCTAACCTTTTTTCTATTTCAAACAATGATATTATTGAGATATACATATATACATGTATACTGAAAAAAATAAAGTTTAGCAAGCCCTTATGCACATCTAGGGACACTGTCCGTAAGTTTAAACATATTTTATTGTTGTTTTTTTTTTTTTTACAAAGTATGCAAATGGGTCAGGCCACAAGTTCTTACAACATTAGTTACGGCCCTTCCGCTTCTACACATATCCTAGAATCTGGTCAACGGGATGTATATGTTGTTTACTTGCTAAACTTATTTTTATCAGTATATTATAAGAATATTGATATTAAATTAGATTTGCAAAATAGGATATTACCACACAGTGTAACCGGCAACCAGTCACTGATTACTCAGTATATGCATTACCAAATCACTGATTACTCAGTATATGCATTACCAAGTCACTGGTTACTCGGTAGATGCATTACAAAGTCACTGGTTACTCAGTATATGCATTACCAAGTCACTGGTTACTCAGTATATGCATTACCAAGTCACTGATTACTCGGTATATGCATTACCAAGTCACTGGTTACTCAGTAGATTCATTACCAAGTCACTGGTTACTCAGTATATGCATTACCAAGTCACTGATTACTCGGTATATGCATTACCAAGTCACTAGTTACTCTGTAGATGCATTACAAAGTCACTGATTACTCAGTATATGCATTACAAAGTCACTGATTACTCAGTATATGCATTACCTAGCCACTGGTTACTCAGTATATAAATTACCAAGTCACTGCACGTCACTGATGATTCAGTATATGCATTACCAAGTCACTGATTACTCAGTATATGCATTATCAAGTCTCTGGTCACTCAGTACATGCATTACCAAACCACTGGTTACTCAGTATATGAATTATCAAGTCACTGTACGTCACTGATTATTCAGTATATGCATTACCAGGCCACTGGTTACTCAGTTTATGAATTACCAAGTCACTGCACGTCACTGATTATTCAGTATATGCATTACCAAGCCACTGGTTACTCAGTATATGAATTACCAAGTCACTGCACGTCACTGATTATTCAGTATATGCATTACCAAGTCACTGATTACTCGGTATATGCATTACCAGGTCGCTGATTACTCGGTATATGCATTACCAAGTCACTGGTTACTCAGTAGATGCATTACAAAGTCACTGGTTACTCAGTGTATGCATTACCAAGTCACTGATTACTCATTATATACATTAACAAGTCACTGGTTAATCAGTATATGCATTACCAAGTCACTTATTACTCAGTATATGCATTACCATGTCACTGATTATTCAGTATATGCATTACCAAGTTACTCAGTATATGAATTTAACGCGTCAATAATTGATCAGTATATGCATTACTAAGTTACTCAGTATATGAATTACCACGTCATTGATTACTTAGTATATGCATTACCAAGTCACTGATTACTCAGTATATGCATTAACAAATCACTGATTGATCTGCCCCCACCACCGAAATGTTTGTGCGTCTATCTCCTCCCACTCTTTTTTCAACCTCAGTATATGCATTGCCAAGTCACTCAGAATATGCATTAACAAGTCATTGATTACTCGGTATCTGCATTACCAAGCCACTGAGTAATCAGTATATGCAATACTAAGTCACTTATTACTCAGTATATGCATTAACAAGTCACTTATTACTCAGTATATGCATTAACAAGTCACTGATTGCTCAGTATATGCATTAACAAGTCACTGATCACTCAGTATTTGCATTATCACGTCACTGATTATTCAGTATATGCATTACCATGTCACTGATTGCTCAGTAGATGCATTACAAAATTACTCAGAATTTGCATTAACAAGTCACTGATTACTCAGTAGCTGCATTACCAAGTCAATGGTTAATCAGTATATGCATTACCAAGTCACTTATTACTCAGTATATGCATTAACAAGTCACTGATTACTCAGTATATGCATTACCAAGTCACTTATTACTCAGTATATGCATTACCAAGTCACTTATTAATCAGCATATACATTACCAAGTCACTGATTACTCATTATATTATATGAATTATCACGTCACTAATTACTCAGTATATGCATTACCACGTCACTGATTACTTAGTATATACATTACCAAGTCACTGATTACTCAGTATATGCATTAACACGTCACTGATTACTCAGTATATGCATTACAAAGTTACTCAGAATTTGCATTTACAAGTCACTGATTACTCAGTATCTGCATTATCAAGTCACTGGTTAATCAGTATATGCATTACCAAGTCACTGGTTAATCAGTATATGCATTACCAAGTCACTTATTACTCAGTATATGCATTAACAAGTCACTGATTACTCAGCATATGAATTACCAAGTCGCTTATTACTCAGTATATGCATTACCAAGTCACTTATTACTCAGTATATGCATTAACAAGTCACTGATTACTCAGTATATGAATTAACAAGTCGCTTATTACTCAGTATATGCATTAACAAGTCACTGATTACTCAGTATATGCATTACCAAGTCACTGATTACTCAGTATATGCATTACCAAGTCACTTATTAATCAGTATATACATTACCAAGTCAGTGATTTCTCATTATATGAATTATCACGTCACTAATTACTCAGTATATGCATTACCACGTCACTGATTACTTAGTATATACATTACCAAGTCACTGATTACTCAGTATATGCATTAACACGTCAATGATTGATCAGTATATGCATTAACACGTCACTGATTACTCAGTATATGCATTACCAAGTCACTGATTACTCAGTATATGTATTAACACGTCAATGATTGATTAGTATATGCATTAACACGTCGATGATTGCTCAGTATATACATTACCAAGTTACTCAGTATATACATTAACACGTCACTGATTGCTCAGTATATAAATTAACACGTCACTAATTACTCAGTATATGCATTAGCACGTCACTGATTACTTAGTATATGCATTACCAAGTCACTGATTACTAAGTATATGCATTAGCGCGTCCACGATTGCCCAGTATATGAATTACCACTTCACTGATTACTCAATATATGCATTACAACGTCACTGATTACTCAGTGTATGTATTAACACGTCACTGATTACTCAGCATATACATTAACACGTCACTGATTACTCAGTATATGCATTAACACGTCACTGATTACTCAGTATATGCATTAACATGTCACTGATTGCTCAATATATGCATTAACAAGTCACTAATTACTACTACTATTCAGCTACCTACACATCAAGTCTCATTCCTAACTAAAGTTACTGAGCGAAACCGATATTTTATTTTTAGTAACAGTGACATTAACCCCAGTGACCCCAAATGCAATCTCAAGCTTCCTGTTCATGTAAGCTACATACATAGCAAGTTCCGGGCCATTATCTCAGTACGTAAATTTGTGGAGCGAAACCCGACTTCCTATTTTTTAGTAACCGTGACCTTGCTCTGACCCCTGTAACCCCAAATGCAATCCGAAGATTCCTTTTTGCTCGCCCACGATAGTGGGTAGTGAGACAGCAGTCACCTTTCCGGCGGCGGGGGCTACGTCGGCATTTTAAATCAACTATATCTCAACAACCGCTGCTGGAGTTTTTTAGAAACTTTGTCAGATGCTTTGTTGGGTCAAGGGACATCAAGTAATGCCAAAATGACAGAGGTCAAGGTCATATCTTGCGTTATTTTCCCAAAACTTAACCTTGGTTAGGTAACTAAACCTCAGTTAACTGTATGTGATTGCCTCTTTTCTTTGTTTGATACTTGGTCGTACGTATTGTTGGCATTGGTGGACATCACTGAACGACAAACATTACGAAGGTCAATGTCATATTTTGCTTATTTTCCCCAAACTTAACCTTGGTTAGGTAACTTAACCTTAGTTAACTTTCTTTATGTGATTGTCTCACTTTATGTCGTTGATACTTGGACATATGTATTGTTGACATTGGTGGATATCGCTGAACAACAAAAATACCAAGGTCAAGGTTATGTTTTGCGTTATTTACCCTAAACATCAGTTTGCCCCCGTTAACCTTTTCTGATAACTTTAATTTCTTTGTTTGATACTTGGTCATATGTATTGTTGGCATTGGTGGACATCACTGAACGACAAAAAATACCAAGGTCAAGGTCATATTTTGCGTTATTTTCCCCAAGCTTAACCTTGGTTTAGCAACTTAACCTAAGTTAATTGTATGTGATTGTCTCACTTTATGTCTTTGATACTTGGTCATATGTATTGTTGGCAATGGTGAACATCGCTGAACGACAAAAAAATACCAAGGTCAAGGTCATATTTTGCGTTATTTTCCCCAAACTTAACCTTAGTTAGTTAACTTAACCTTGGTTAGGTAACTTAACCTCAGTTAACTTTATGTGATTGTCTCACTTTATGTCTTTGATACTTGGTCATATGTATTGTTGGCAATGGTGAACATCGCTGAACGACAAAAAAATACCAAGGTCAAGGTCAAATTTTGCATTATTTTCCCAAAACTACACTCTGGTTAAACTACTTAACCTCAGTAACTTAACTTCTTACGATTACCTCGCTTTTATTTGTTTGATACTTGATCATATGAAGTGTTGTCTTTGGTGGGCATCATATTTAATAAAATATTTCATATGCGGTTTGGGCGAGACACCATCAGACCGAGGTCTTGTAATATAAGCTACCTACACAGAATGTTTTGGCCCAATATCTCATTAATAACTAAGTTATTGTGTGGAAACCGTTTTTTCCTATCTTTTTAATAACGCTTTCCTTGACCCCAAATGCAATCCCAAGCTGTTTTGCGTAGCACGGCAGACACTTAGGAATCACTTTGCCCGTCGTCGTCCGTCCGTCCGTCATACTTTAACCTGCAACCTGACCTTGGCCATAAATTGAAAGTATTTAACCTATGTTCCTGAAACTTCAAACACATATTCATCTCGCCGCAAGGAATGTTGTTACGCAGGTCCAATAACTCTGACTTTCATTTTGGCAGAGTAATGCCCCTTTTTACAAGACTTTAACCTGCAACTCTAACATTGGCCCTTCTGGTTTGGTCATAAGCTACCTACTCAGAAGGTTTCATTCCAATATATCATTCCTAACTGAAGTTATTGAGGGGAAACGAAACGTGATAAGACTGACAGACGGAGTGAAATCCTATAGTCCCTCCGGTCACGAGTATTCCTGCAAAGTTTCATTATTGACAGAGTACGCGTTTGGCTCAAGCATGTGAGCAAACTTAGGATGCATTTTTTTTTTTTTTTACAAAACATCTTGGGATTTCCTTGGAATATATATAGAATTAAGTGTGCAGTATATACAATATATAGCTGAAATTCGCGTGTCGCGTTTCTTTTTCCTTTCAGTATATGTATGTTTAGGTTTCAGCCTTACCGTAACTAGAAGCAGACCGATAGAGTAAACCAAACAGAATACAGACAAATTAGAAGGAAATAAAGAAGTGTTTGTAATATGTTATGTAAGAATGTCATTTATACTCAGATTTAAGCGAACAACTTATAAAAGTACCTAATGTCGCAATATTTATTGAAGACTAAAACGTACATGTACCCCGTAATGAAGTCAAATCATATTAAAGCAAGATGGAATATTGTTCAAAATATGTTGACCAATTAAGACTTTCATATTGTACATTTGTCTATCGTTTATACTTTTATAAAGTTGGCGAGTGGAAATGTGTTCAACAAAGTAGATATGTTTCCTCTAATTCTCCCCTTTTCTTATTTGTAAATTATATATGATAATTGATATACATTTGATGTCAGAATAAAATATTTTAAAAAACAACTTATAAAAATGGATTCTATTGACCAACTCTGCATGAAATGATTTTTCGAAGAAAAAAAAGAGACATAGGTGTTGCTTTTCCGGGGGCGGCGGCGGCGTCAACATTCAAGTTTTGCGTTTAGGTCATTTTCTCACAAACTGTATGGATTAGACCTTTCAAACTTTGCTTATAGTTGTATCATGGGTGGCGTGACAAAGCAAATGTGGAATTGACCTTGATCCTCCAAGCAAAGGGCAGATAACTTAATAATTTTTAGGTTCAACTTTTGCGTTTAGGTCACTTTTTCACAAACTGTATGCACTAGACCTTTCAAACTTTGCTTATAGTTGTATCTTCGGTGGTACATCGCAAAGTGACAAAGCAAATGTGGAAGTGACCTTGACCCTCCAAGCAAAGGGCAGATAGCTTAATAATTGTTAGGTTCAACTTTTGCGTTTAGGTCACTTTTTCACAAACGTTATGCACTAGACCTTTAAAACTTTGCTTATAGTTGTATCTTGAGTGGTACATCGCAACGTGACAAAGCAAATGTGGAAGTGACCTTGACCCTCCAAGCAAAGGGCAGATAGCTTAATAATTGTTAGGTTCAACTTTTGCGTTTAGGTCACTTTTTCACAAACTGTATGCACTAAGGCCGTTCAAACATTGCTTATAGTTGTATCTTGAGTGGTACATTGCAACGTGACAAAGCAAATGTGGATGTGACCTTCACCACCCAAGCAAAGGGCATGACTTTGGTATTATTATAACACCACGTGACGTTACTGACCATTTCGGTACATACATTTGTTTTAATTTTAATCAAGTCATTACATCATTATTCACAAGACAAGTTTGGAATTATAAAAACGGTGATTTTATCAAATTAAACAGACTCATAGAAGATACTGATTGGTCCTTTCTCATAATAATGATTTAGAAGTTGCGTGCAATGATTTTACGAGTAAGTTTATGGAATTAATTCAAATATGCATACCCTCTAAACAAGTAACTATACGACCGAATGATAAACCTTGGTATGATTTTGAGATTCGTCGAACTTCAAGAAAACGTGACCGAAATAAACGTATCGCTATTAAATCTCGTTCTAATTCGGATTGGATATCATACAAACGTCTCAGAAATAAAGTTAATAATTTAAAAAAATATGCTAAAGAACGTTTTTTCAATAATATAGAAAATACATTAATCGAAACCAGCTCAACAATCCTCGTCAATATTGGAAAATTTTAAAACACCTTATTAAGTCAAATAAACATTCTGAAAATATACCCCCATTCAAAACTACATTATCGAACGGAGAAATAATATATTCTGTATCTGATGTTGATAAAGCAAACTGTTTAAATGGTTTTGTGTTTCAATTGCCTCAATCGATGAAACGAACGCAGTTTTACCAAATTTTGTTAGAAAAACAGATGCCTGATTAGACAATATTTCTGTTACCGAGTCAGAAATTATGGATATTTTAAAAATATTAGACGTTAACAAAGCAACAGGAAACGATGGAATAAGTCAAAAAGTACTGAAAGAAACAGCTGTAACGATTTGCAAACCTCTTTGTATTTTATATAATAGATCGTTGAACGAATCTTATTTACCGGACATTTGGAAATTTACAAACGTTATGCCACTTTTCAAAAGAGATCTTACATATATTTCGACTAATTATAGACCGATCTCGCTGCTAAGTTGTGCATGGAACGTTTTTGAACGGATCGTTTATCAGTTTATTTATAACCATTTACATATTAATAACTTATTTTTCAAAATTCAATCTGGTTTTCTCACAGGCCATTCGACAGTTCATCAACTTATCGATACATATCATAATATTTGTCAAGCTTTTGACGCCAAACAATATACGTGTACTGTACTCGCAGATTTGATAGGGTATAGCATAAAGCGCTTTTATTTAAACTCAAGCAAAATGGCGTTCATGGTAAATTAAGTTCTTGGATTAAAAGTTATCTTAATAATAGAAGGCAACAACTATTTGTCGGAAACGCGTATTCTGAAATCAAAAACATAACCGCGGGCGTTCCTCAAGGCTCTGTGCTCGGACCCCTTTTGTTTTTAAATATATGTTAATGATATATCCGAAAATATGTTAAGCATAGCTCGTTTGTTTGCCGATGATAGTTCTTTTTCAGTATCCACTTCAAGAATTGATGATATGGAGGGTATTCTAAACCATGATTTAAACATTGTTTCAAATTGGTCAAAAACATGGTTAGTTCAGTTAAACGCCAGTAAAAACTGAAGCATTATTTTTTTTCAAAAAAAAATGAACAGAGTCGGCCTAATCTTATTTTAGACAACACCCAGTTGTCGTTTTTTGAACACATAAACATTTAGGCCATACTTTGAGCCATGGTGGCAAATGGCATATGCATATCGAAAATATCTCTTTCGGCGTCCAAAATCATTGAAACTACGAGGCTTTTGAAATTTACACTAAGACGTAAGGCATTAAATCAAATTTATTTATCGTATGTCCGTCCAATCTTAGAATATGCTGCTATTGATTGGGATGGCTGCAGCGAATATGAAAAAAATAAACTTGAAAAAATACAATATGAAGCTGCGCGTATTGTGACGGGTCTTACCCGTTCGGTATCTATTGTTAATTTAATGAATGGAAAAAGGGTGGCTAACATTATCAGAACGGCGTAAGTTCCAAAAGCTTACTGTTGTATATCAAATGAAAAAACGGAACAGTGCCTTAATACCTAGCAAATCTTCTGCCAAGAACCGTAGCGGAAGAGACTCCATATCCGCCCAGGAACGCAGAAAATGTCTCGCAGACCAGTTAGAACCTCTGTTTTTATGAATTCATTTATTCCATCAGCTATGAAACTCTGGAATGATTTACCTTTAGATATTAGAAATTCGAGGCTCATTAAACATATTCAAAGGTCAACTTATGCTAATAATGTTTACTAATTCAAATGTTCCTAGTTTTTTCTTTTCTGGTGTACGTTTTTTTCCTGTTATGCATGCTAGGATAAGAATTCATGTTAGTAACTCAATAATGATCTTTTTCAAAATCATTTACGCGAATCGCCTCAATGCATTTGCGGTCAGGGTAATGAAGATGCAAATATTTCTTCTTTGAATGTATGCAATTCAATGTTGAGAGGCTCGAACTCTTCAGACAACACGTTCGTTTCATCATTTTAAGCTCAAATACATTATTGTTTGGAAGGTTAGATCTTACAACACAAGAAAATGGTTTGATTTTTAATTCTGTTCAAAACTTTATTAGAGATAGTCATCGATTTACTTAGGTTTACCATTACATTTTATATTCTAATCAACCCGAACAATGTCACATGTGTTGCATTATTCTTTCTTCCACTTCTACTTTTTCTTTATTCTTATTCCTATTTTCTTATTATCTTTACATGTTCTACTACATATCATGTTGTAGTTAATCCAGTTTGTTGATACGTGTTAATAGCAATTGCCATTCATAATATTTGTTTAAAACTCCATTGTAGGGAAGGGCCGTAACTAATGTGGGTAGCACTTGTGGCCCTACTCGATTGCATTGTACTTGTACATATATGGCAATACAATATGTTTAAATCAAACTACACCGCGCTCTGCAAGTATATATTCCTAACACATATTACATAACCTTCTACGAGCACCTCCCCAATGACTTCTTTCCGCATATCCGGGTTCTTACTTTATATTTCATTTCCTAAACAGGGGCGTATTACGTGAAGATAAGGTATTAATGTCAAGCGTCTAGAGAATCCTACTGTGTGTGTAGTTTAAATGTATAATATAGAGGTATATGATATTTTTGGCTTACGTTATATATATATATATTCAAATTACAATTAAAAATATTAAAACAATATTCAAAACTGTAAAATAAGAGCGGCTTTATATAGAGCTATGAGAGACTATTTCAAGGTGAAATTACCTATAATACATTATCAATATAAAACGTAATATAAAACAGAATCAAACAGGTTTCGATTAATACTTAACTAAAACTATATGTAAAATATAACGTAATTTTGTAAAAAAATTAAAGTCTATATGTACAATGGTATAATCATTTATATAAATTGTCTCTTTCCTTCTTCAGTATATCACAGCAGATTTGGCAGACAATCGAATTAACGTATTATCTTTACAACTTAATATACATTTTCTCAGAACTCGATTTATATCTTAGATCAGAATTATCAACGTAAATGTTTGCAAACTACTCTTGCCTGATATCCTCATACAATCGGCAATTAATTAACACATGCTCTTCATCTTCATCATTTCTTGTTCATGCACATTAAAGGTCTTCATCATGACCCATGCATTATTTCAGGTGCAATCTCGCTCAAATCACTAGAGCCGTGGCAGAAAAACAAGAAGAAAACAGTGATATAAAGTATCACAAGCCGGTCAGAACAGTTACATAAGAAAAACAGTAAGGTTATTGTAAAGTTTCATCAACTCTGTTTAATGATTGAAGATGTGTTGCTTATTTTAAAATCAGACAGCACCAAAAAGAGATACATATATAGCTTTACACACAAACAGTTAGTAATATTCAAACAAAATTTCTTTATATTTTTCTTATAATTAATATTAATTACTCAAATGCTATGAAGAAAAACTAACGTGGCGCCGCGAACCATAAAAAAATCAAGATTCCCGTTTGTCCCTTTAATAAAGTTTAACATCAATCAATAATCAGTGAACGACCACCTGCATTCGTGTGCTGAGAAAAGATTTATAGACTGTATCCCTGAAATTGATACGTAATTCAAGTAGTAGAACCACCATAAAATGCCTGTATACCAATTTGACTGCGTCCCGATATTCTTACAAAAATACAGTTGTTTTATGAACAGTAAAATGACGTTGATACACAGTCCAACACCCATAGCAGCTTTCTGAGTCCGGGATAAATATAGGCGGAGCTCCGGCAATAAACGTGGCTCCAGCGTAAATGGAGTGTCTGCAATAGAATTTGCAGCAGGTCTGCAGTTCTGCAGGTGAGAAGGTTCGAGGCCCATTCTCCATATTTTATCTCGATGTAAATGGAGGATGAGCCTGACATGTTCATTCTGTTGGGCGCCATATAACCTTTCGTGTGTTGGTGCGCCTTAAAACCCAATTCAATTAAATTATTCATCTTCATTTGTATTAATACAATGAAAACATTTTCTCTCATTAATAGGTAAGCGTTCAAAACGTTCCGTTTCAATGCGAAACAACTGAATTTTGAATATGCACTACGATATGTCCGGGGCATTAATCGTTTCACAATATATTCGGTTTCACACTCAGTTTTAAAAACTTTGTATGTTCTTAATTTATTTTGTCCATTGCCTTGTCTTGCATTATGTCTATGTACCGTTAGTGTATGTTAGGTGTTGTATAATTTGAATATTGAGTTCGATTGTCAACCATATAAATATATTGAAAGAAAGAAGTTTATCACGACATTTTAGGGACATAAACATAATATGAACATTGACATAATTGTTTGAAGATATTGGAAATGCCAAAAATGTGTGTTGTTTTTGTGTTTTCTAAGTGCAGTATCAAATTAACTCCCATACATTAAGAACTTATTCCATTATACAAACGTATTGCTTTAAACAAATTTAATGTTTGGCATTGACAAGAATTGCCCATTCTGTCTTTATTTAAAAACCGCTGAAATGTCTTCGCAAACGATTGTTGTTCTCAAACACATTGACCCCGAACACACACGGCTTTGTATCTCGTCTATGGAAATGACATGCATTTATGGGCTAAATTTATTTTGCTCAGTATGTCTTCAGTATATCTTTGTATGTATTTGGGCTGTCGACCTAATGGATTTCACGATTGATTTCATGATTGATTTCATGATTGATTTCATGATTTGATTTCATGATTGATTTCATTTCATGATTTCATGATTTCATGATTTCATGATTTCATAATTTCATGATTTAATGATTTAATGATTTAATGATTTAATGATTTAATGATTTCATGATTGATTTCATGATTGATTTCATGATTGATTGATTTCATGATTGATTTCATGATTGATTTCATGATTGATTGATTGATTGATTGATTGATTGATTGATTGATTGATTGATTGATTGATTAATTGATTGATTGATTGATTGATTGATTGATTGATTGATTGATTGATTGATTGATTGATTGATTGATTGATTGATTGATTGATTGATTGATTGATTGATTGATTGATTGATTGATTGATTGTAGATGGTGCAGAGGTAGAACCGCTGTATGAATAAACTTGTTCATTTTAAACATCATAATTAGTATTGTTAACAGTTTCAGAAGACGTTTGCCTTTAATTGCCATGATCCGTACTTAACAATTTGATTGACACGTTTGAGCAAACTTCCTTATATTTACATACGCTGATTTTACGAGACACAATTCTTGTCCAATTACTTACCATTCAACAAATTGTGTGGCCAATTAAAGATAAATTGAGTACTAATTGATCCACGCGACGTCCGTCTCGGTCACCAAACCGTCAAATTGGTATATTCCGTTGAGTTTACTCAAAGCCAAGTGACACGTGCCAATTAACCTACTCCGGAAAGCGAGATTCTCATTGGCTAATTTCTGGCGAGTAACCTGAGATAAATGCAATCAACCAATCAGCACGCTCGTGTGTAGTTGAATAAAACTAATTTAATTTTAATTGAAGGAAGGAAAACCCTAATTGACAAAGCCTGAGCATTTTACCAGTGTTTATAAGCACGACCTGTAACAGTTTCGTCAAACAAAACGTGTGCCTTACTGATCATACCACTGGAAAATCAAACTATCACAATGGTTGGACAGAAAAATTCTCCTATAACGTTGGATACTTCATATCTGAGAAAGGTAAGAACGGTATTATTTTAAGTGTAGGTGAATATTGAACTAAATACGATCCGTGGCCTTCATGACTGATACCAGAATACATAATTGGCGTTGTTCGTCATCATGCGCTTTTACTCATATCGTTCCAGCCGATTCCAGCTAAACTTTACATCAATTACAACAGTCCTTTTGTTTTGAATCTTTATTCAAAACTGTTAATATATGGCTTAATTATTTGAATGACAAGCGCTAAACTTCTTCGAGGGTTCCATTGACCGGTTCAATGTAACTGTAGTTGTTATTTTGCACACGCATATTATGTATTCCACATATCCAGTCCTTCTAAATATTGCATTAGAGAGACCGTGACATATCTAAAAGTGCCACAGCCTCGAATTGACCTGGTTTTTGACATTTTAGGACAAAGCCTAATTAACTATCACTTTAAGCCCACATGCGGGGAATACAATTTCCTGTCACAGTGTTTCCTTCTCTGTAAATATAAGACGTAAACTAAATGTATCAACGTATATGTAGTAATTTTTTTTTTGATGAATATTTGTTTGTTATGTTCAGGTCCGGAAGCCGCTGATAGAGAAGAAGCGACGCGACAGGATGAACAGCAGCATCGACCGGCTCAAGACGTTACTGGGACAGTCTCTGAATAATGTAAGTTACCATTTATAATCTAGAAGTTTTAATAAGTAATACTCATTTATAAGTATACTACAATTTGATACTTGTGTAGTCATCTTGGGTCACGTGTTTGTTCAGTTTTGCAACCCTTCTTAGTATAAACCATTTATAATTCTACTACAAATGCTGCTTGTGTCGCCAACACCATCTTCGGTCACGTGCTTGTTCAAGTTTCAATCCTGCTTAGTAGAAAATATTCGATTCATAAATTGATGTAAGACGGAATTTCCCCATTGAGTACTCCACGATTTGAAATTAACAAAAAGGACTTCTGCAATTTGCTGTTGATATTAAATTTCACTTAGTTTTCAAAGCCTTCAATTATCACATGAAATAATATTTATTGGGTTTATGCAACAAAAACTCCCAAGTCGTCCAGATTTTTCCAGACTATTTCAATAATCAATAAATTTAACTGAACGCGGGGCCTCATTTAGAACCAAACTATAATTAGTGTTGTATTAGTAGTTGGACCGACACAAAATTCTTCGCCTCCAGTTCATTTACCGCTAAAAACAACTATAATAGCCTTTGCGTCCAATCAGCCTGCGAGTAACTCGCAGGATAATCAGTGTTTACAATGTCCATCTGCTGATCAGTCATTTCCCACAAAACACCCCTTTGTGAAATAAATGGAATAGTCTTAATTCAAAGAAAGAACAGTCCATTATATATATGCAGCGGGTTAAGGGTTAATTTCAAAACATTTGTCAAGGACCATTGTTGTGTATTGTCTGAGGATGTCTTAGGAATTCAAACATATTAAGACATATTTTCAATCTCAATTCAAATTTTAATGGCATAAAATTATTACAAAATGAATATTTCCAAAAACAAACTAATACAAATAAAACACAACACATGCATTGTACGTCTATATGAGTAAGATACACACACAGGTGATCAAGCTAGTCTTAAAGTTACATATATATCTTATCTATAATTTATACAATTTTTTTTATTTGTATCATTACTCTGTAATAAAGTAGAACTTGTGAATATAATTTTTTCATAAGTTTTTTATACGCTTAACAAACCATTTTTGTAACATCAGCCACATGCTCAACTAGCAAATAAGCCAAGAGGCAAATTTATATGTAATAAAGGACCATTATGTCACAAATCCAATCATCAATTGTATGATTCTAGCTGCATGGTAACATTTTAATGATAACTATGCCTTCATATATATATTACATGATGATATAGATCTATGTCATTTTCAAATTGCACCTTTAGAAAAAAAGCCATATTAAATTATATTCATTAGATGCATGTATATATGTATATCTCAATAATATCATTGTTTGGAATAGAAAAAAAGTTGGAACACATGTTCAATACGTGTCTACCTATTGTGGTAAGTAATAAATAAAATTAAAATAAATGTATACTATGATTTAATACATTCTTGAATATTACAATATTACATTTTGCTATTTTTTCAGGCCAATATGTCAACTGCTAAGCTCGACAAAGCCGACATCTTGGATTTGACGGTCAGCCATCTCGCCCGGCTTCAGGACCAACAAGCATCCATCACCATGGCAACACAAGTCGCCTCCTACAAGGCGGGCTTCAAGGAGTGCACACACGAGACTATCCGCTACCTCACCTCTGCAAGAATGATATGTCCTGAATCCATGTGTAGTCTCAACGGTCATCTACAGAACGTCTACGTGAACACGGTGGCGAAGCAGCAGACGACCAGTGACGTAGTTTCCATAGCAGCGGAGAAGCATACGCAGCGTTACACATCGTCGCCAATAGATAACAGTGGTTATGGAAATATAATAACTTTACAAACCCCGACACGTGTTCAGAGCTTTGGTTACCTTGACAACAGTAGTACTCGTTCTCCCAGCAGTACTAGTGGTAGTGTGGATTTTGATGTGTATTCCGTTTGTGACGTCATGGCGGGAAACATTATTAAGGAGGAGACGCCATGGAGACCCTGGTAACCATGGAAACAACACAACGTACTACTACCCGAGTTGGTGAATGTTTCATGATTGAGCATGTCTGTTACTGAATTTATTTTTGTAAGTGCGTATACGATTGTAAAAGTGCTATATTTATTTATTAAAATGAAATCAACCAATAAATAGCTTATTTATTATTGTTATTCATAATTAACTATATGCAAAATGTATCAAATATTGATACATTTTCTAATAATGCCTTATTCACAGGTGCCTAAAACTCTCAGAATACAATAGACCCCTAACCAGGGTGCCATAAGTACAAGTATATAACACAACAAAATGCAGGGCTAGGATTATTGGAGCTATCTTGATATATATCTAAATATAAGCCGATACACCTGATGTATGTCTGCAACCATATATGGACATTTACAATTAACTGAGAATCAGACGAGAAATCTGCATGCAAAACACATCGATTTCTCATACCCGTAAATTCACTGAATTCTGCATAAACACGCCACATACCCAAAAGAAATGTTCCCTTAATATTATTATAACGGAAATTACAAACCGAATTGTTCATAAACTGCATGTGTTTTTAACACTCTTTTATTCTCACAATAATTTGTATTTGATTCCAATGAACATCAATTAATCAGAAAACAAATACAAGTTTGATCTCGCGAGACAGTGCAAGATTCCACTTTTACCATCAATCAGAAAACACAGAAATACAGATTTATATCGCGAGAAATTACGAGAATAAAATAGTCGTGAGATTAGATTGGCCGACAGACAGGCCAATCACACATTTAATGTTCGTGATATTATCTTCAGGCTTTTTTAAAGGAGGCATTCCATCCTTACGATACGATTTCCATCCCACACAATTCCACATAATGGCACTATGCTACTCTATAATTAGTTTTGATCATAAGCATTTACACTACAGGATACCATTCGTGTTTTTGTAGATTACTGGAGTGTAAACTCCACCAAAATCACTTAAGTGAGAAAGTGTCGATTCTTACGGATGGCGGGAGATATATGTAGAACTGTTTTTAGCCAGGAAACAATGGGGTGGTCCTCTACCACCATATAAATGACGTAAAACAGCATTCAAACACAGACATATTAATAAACAGATAGAAAACTTCCTATCTTAACCAATGAAGTAACCAAAATATCTTTTCATTCTATCTTCTCTCTCAATTATTCACCGATTTTGATAAGAATACATCCAAAAGATTCATAGTGAATAGCAAAATGGTATTATAATAATTTATGTTCATTTTCAAAATAAGAAATTGTTTAAAAAAATGTTTAAAGTTTAAAATGTCATCATTTTTCACTTTTCTCTTAAAAATCAATGTTTTGACATAGTCAACGTTTCCAACGAACTCCTTTTTGCTCTCAATGTAAGAGAAAACAAAATACTGTCATTGGAAAGAAAATTAAATTTGTGATGGTATTTGGTTTGAATGAAACTTGTATCTATAAAACTCTTCATTATCTGTGTGTTTAAAGTTGGGGAATATTTTGTGAAATGTTCGAACTGTGCCACTTGAAATTTACACAATTTTCATAGCATCCAATCTATTTGTTATTAGGTCTGTGATTCAAACAAACCGATTACAATCACTCCCAAAGAATGAGGTCCCACTCCATATTGTCACTGCATCCGAACAGCTTTATTTTCCCCACAAGTTGTAAAAAGACGTGAACATATTTACTGAATTATGACGATGCGATTGAGCCAACAGCGACAATAATAATAAAATGGTTATTATTATATTGGTCGGATATCAGTTGACCAGTATGTAATAATACATGTAAAGCAATTTTGACTGTTTATAACTGTTTTTAAACAATTAAGCAGCATTAACGTGCGAGACGTCAAGTTAAACACACACGGTTGTATGTATTGAAAAGCAAGACTGGTCCCTTTGTATGTTTTTATGAAGTTATGGCATATAGTGAATATGCACATACACCACACCACACTTGTTCCGGTAAGGATAACTCGTATATAAGAAGCAGCATATGAGTTCCTGCTTTTGGCTATCACCCGAGCTTAGAGATTTATTGAACTAAGGATCGACATATCACTCCAGGGGGTCATGATATAGATCCCAGCCCGGACAGAATTTGGATAATTTTTTAAAATTACTTTATTTTCAATTATCATTAGGTCAATCCGATGAACAGTCAATCCGATGAAATTTCAAACACAGGTATCCATATACAATTAGTATACCAACACATATATACTACATCATACGAGTTCTATAGGGTACCGATTCTGTTTGGTGTAATGTTTTTGGTCTCCGCCTCGCGTCCCGGGTTCGATTACCGGAGGGAGCGATGTCGTGACCTTCTTCATTAGACACCAAGTACAGGTTCTACCCAGGAAACGGACTCGAAAGTGTTTCTATATAGCCCTAGGATTTCTACACAATCGAGCTAAAATAAATTTCGTATAAACCAACCAATTCTGCATATGTAACTCTGTATGTTATTGGGCATTTATACAATCTTAAAATACAACAAACTGATTAATATTATACATGTATAATGCGTCTTATCATCCCATTCCTCTGAACGACCTTGAGATTAAGTATCAAGCTGTAATATGTTATACATATTATGTATAAAATATATAACGAAAGAAGCCACCAATACGTTAATCACAACACATTCAAACTATCATTATATACTGCGACAAGTAGATTTACAATATACATATAGGAAACAAGTTGTATCCCCAACACGTTTTCGTTTAGTATTAATCGTTAAGAAGACCGTCATTCAAATCTTTTAGTATTACTCGTTAAGAAGACCGTCATCCAAATCGTTTAGTATTACTCGCTAAGAAGACCGTCATCCAAATCTTTTAGTATTAATCGTTAAGAAGACCGTCATCCAAATCTTTTAGAATTACTCGTTAAGGAGACCGTCATCCAAATATTTTAGTATTAATCGTTAAGAAGACCGTCATCCGAATCTTTTAGTATTAATCGTTAAGAAGACCGTCATCCAAATCTCAGTGACTTCTCCGCTCGACATACATCATGATTCCCGATTCGGCTCGCATCACCGCCGCCAGAAGCTTCCTTACCTCGTGACCGGGTACCAGTTTGAACGTGAAGCTGGAATAAAAAACATTTAATATCAGTTTGATTTCCACAATGCTTGATGCGTGTGCAAATGCAATATGCCACAACTAGAGAAAATAGTTAAAACAAAACATGTACCAGATCGAAGAAATGATCCTCAACCAGAATAGCAACAACAGCAAAACAGGTCTGTATTTTGGTTTAAACTTAGTTCCAATTTCCAGCGCCTTTTCAGCGCTCGGGATAAAGTGTGCAGGCCCAGTAAGTGTACTGTATATATACTGAGCAAAAATAGAAACGTCCCCAACTTTACCCATAGATTTAGACACAATGAAATTATATTTTACTTAATCTTATATGCCAATACCTTTGTTAAAGGCCAGCACTGTCATGAAAACAATATTCTTTGAATCAAACATGTGGGCAAACTTATTCCCCTTGATTTGGTTTAAACAGCATTTCCGGGTCTTGTGATTAAAACTTTGAGTTAACACAGTTTTGTTATATTGAAATAAACAGAGAATGACCTCATCACCACAAAAACAGAGAAAATACGCTGATCTTTTCACTCATTTTTGCGCCATATTTTCAGATTACCTCCCTTTATAATAAAAATATAGTGATTTCGTAATTTGAATAAAACATGTTTTAGCAGCAACAGGCAAACTTTGGTTTTTGATGATTATTAATATTGATCAGAATGATTGCGTGATAAGTATAAAATGATGAAATTTTATCTAGATTGGTGTACAAAGTGTAACACATACTGATAAAGGTGATCCTTTGAGAGCAACAAACACAATTAAGACAATAAAGCAGCAGACTCGGTTTTCTTGAGTCTGTTCATGAGAAGTAATGAAAGAAGCAATACTTCTCACGCCCCCTAGCACCGGCTTAAGCGGTATTCTACTTCAAAGCCACCTAATTTGGGCCCGTTGGTCCCAAAGGACCAGTAAAAAATAACACTACTGATTCGTAGCACGGGGAGACTTTTACAGCCGCCACACTGCACTAAACTAACGCTAGTGTGAATGTTAATAAATACTGATAAAGGTGATCCTTTGAGAGCAATAAACACAATTAAGAGAATAAAGCAGCAGAGTCGGGTTTATTGAGTCTGTTCATGAGAAGTAATAAAATAAGCAACACTTCTCACGCCTCCTAGCACCGGCCTATGCAAATCACAGCTTAAAAGAGGGGCACTACTATTTGAACCAAAGGCTATTTCCCCAGGGGTGGGCACGGACCCCGTGATCGATGGTGGTCGGATGGTTGTATCCATCTGCTCATGCCCAGTAAGTGAGAGAAGAAACTCGTTACGTTTTTCCCTTTATAAGATTATGTAAAACATGTGACCCTTGTGATGGGGCCAAATTTGACCCCATGGTCTAGATTTGAACACACTTGATAAAGGACCATATGGTACAATCAAACTATTAGACTCTAGCTCATTTCTTTCAGAAAAGACGAATTTTTAAAGATTTCCTATATAATTATCATGTAAATCTATGACCCATAGGGCGTGGCCAGATTTTTTCACCTGGTCACCATTTGAACAAACTTTGTAAAGGGACATACTTTTTTCCCTATATGAGTCTATGCATAGAAAGATACAAATATCGGGCAGGGAAAACAGCATTCAAGGACGATAGTCAACCACAAAACACAAAAACAAACACGCAAACAGACAAACGAGAAGTAATAAGCAAAAGTAATAAAAAAAATGCAAACGACATCACAAACACAAAAGGGTTGACAATATCCATTGGTAGTTTCAATCAACACGATGTCTTAACATTGGAATTTCTACAATCTCATTCGTCAGATAGTAATTAATCGTCGTTGCTAATTATAGAATCCAAACGTCATAGTTATTTATATACATGTAAATCTAATGTCATAGTTATTTATACCTGTATAGGATGAGGTTAATCCCTCTATTCATTCGACACTATTGAGAGACAGGATGACTGATTTACTTTTGTATAAAAAACGCAATGGGAATTACTGCCAGGATGTTGGAACAAAAAGTATTGATATTTAGACTTAATCTGTGGACATTATAGAGGCAGGATGTCTGAGTTCCTTTTGTATTACAACTGCAAAGGAGATTACTGCCAGGATGTTGGAACAAAATGTATTGACATTTAGACTTAATCTGTGGACAATAAAGAGACAGGATGTCTGATTTGAAAACAAGATTTGACATGTTAAGACCTTCAATAAATAGACTTGACATGTGGCATCTATAAATAGCACAAACGTACCCGACCGTCATAGAAAAGGTAAACAAAGGACCGGAAACCTTCTAATATACAAACACTTTGAACACAAGCTTGGACATGTTAGGTCTCGTACTTCTATAAATAGGGATGACATGTGACATATAAAAATAGCACAAACGGACCAATCAGATTGTATTTATTGCTTATAACCGATAATGGTTGAAACTCAGTATCCTGGTAAATTGCTATACCCAGTCAGATATATTTACATTTATAATTCCACTGCTTCTTTAATTTTAATTATACAAATAACCAACGCAGATTGTGCAAATCTATTTAAAAAATCAATAACTTCCATGTTCAACTCTGTTCTCTCTCAAAGTATAAACACATCTATGAACAATTATGAAATGCAACCTCGCATTTAAAGTTGAACTCTACATTACAAGTATTATACATGTTAATACATTTATTGCCAAGCAATTGTGATTTGAAATCGGCTTAACAAGTCAATGAAACCATTTCTATAGAAAGCCGATCATTTATTTACTTTAAATATTAAGTCGCCAAGGTAACGGATTAACTTTAGACCATTAAAAGAAAGGACCGGAAACACTCTATTATACCAACACATTGAACATAAGATTTGACATGTTAGGACTCGACCGCAAATGTTCATACTTTTAATTATTTATTGGCGGTCAATTCACGAGTGTTATACAGTTTATTTATTTAAGTTTATTTAAGTCTCATCACAGTACACTATTATCTACAATACAACAAATCATAAAATACAACTGTGCCATTCTTTTTAGAATTACAAGAGACTATACAATATCAATATTGACATTATATTTACATGTATATAAATAACTAGGACGTTTGGATTCTGTAATTAGCAACGACGATTAAGTACTATCTGACCAATGAGATTGTAGAACCAAAAGGAACTCAGACATCCTGACGCTAATCCTCCCTGCGGTTTTTATACAAAAGGAACTCAGACATCCTGTCTCTATAATGTCCACAGATAAGTCTAAATGTCAATATATTTTGTTAGAACATCCTGGCAGCAATCCCCTCTGCCCACAATACATTCATATGCAAATGAAGCCTCGCATGCGTGACCTAACACGTTCTTTTTTTAGAAAACAAAATGGCGCTCGCGCATGGGCAGTCGTGACGCCAAACCAAAAGTACTACTACAGAGTTTGTTCACACAAATGTTAACGACGTTGCATTGTAAACCTTCGCCTCTCACCGCTGCGGTTTCGAATCGCACAGGGAGCTCGACTTGTACGTGAGGAAGTGTCGATTCTTACGGATGGCGGGAGGTGTACAGTATTGGTTCTACCCAGGAAGAGTGGGTGGCCTGTCTCCACCACAAAAAAATCGACCGTCATATATAACCTTACATGTGTTGAAAATGACGTAAAACACCATACAAACAAACAAATACAAATAAAACCGTTTCAGATACTTTTCTCTCTTGTTTGTGTTTGTTGCTTCCAACGGATCAAATATTCAGTATTTATTAGTGTCGCTGTTGGCTCAATTGCATCGTCACAAGTCAATACATAAGTTCACGTCTTGTTACAACTGATGGAGAAAATAAAGCTGTTCGGATACGATGACAGTATGGAGTGGGACCTCATTCTTTGGGAATGATTGTGGTTAGTTTGTTTGAATGCTGTTAACGCCATGTATACATACAAACAAACGAACAAACAAATGTTCACACAAGAATTGGATCATAGAACGGATACTTACTTGTATAAAAGTTTAGCTAGAACAACTTTTTCTTCATTCATTGCAAAGTGTTGGCCAATACAGTTTCTGAAGAATAAAAAGAAAGAAAGAAAAATCTTGTCCGCGCGTGCACAAACGCATACAAATAAAATATGATGTCCAAAACATCTGACAAACGATAACTAATAAAATAACCAAATATGTATTAAAGGTAAACAACGTTATCACGCTTGTATAGGTTATTTGCATCTAATAGAATGGACCATGCATTTGCATGAACTGCGAAATGAAGAAATGTCTGCACAGAGAAAGAAAGACTCTCTTGAAATAAAACTGTTCATATAGCATATCTCCTACTAAATACATCATCGGTAAATTTGGCTCTTGTCCCATTAATTGCTGGATTTAATGAACTACAATTACACGTATGTACACACCTGGGCCCACCGGAGAAGGGCACAAACTGGTAAGGGTCCATCTTGGCGGCATTGTCCTTGGAGAATCTGTCGGGAATATATTCCATGTGATTGTCCCCCCACACCGATGCGTTGTGGTGGATGGCCCAGATGTTGATCTAAAGAAAGATAGGAATTGAATCTATAATATGGTCTTGATCTAGCGTTAGATATGCAAAGACATATAGGCAATCTACAATGTGGTCATCATCTACCGTTAAATATGTACAGACATAAAGGCAATCTACAATGTGGTCTTCATCTAGCGTTAAATATGCAAAGACATATAGGCAATCTACAATGTGGTCATCATCTAGCGTTAAATATGCACAGACATACAGGCAATCTACAATGCGGTCTTGATCTAGCGTTAGATATGCACAGACATATAGGCAATCTACAATGTGGTCTTCATCTAGCTATAGATATGCAAAGGCATATAGGCAGTCTACAATGTGGTCATCATCTAGCGTTAAATATGCACAGACATACAGGCAATCTACAATGCGGTCTTCATCTAGCTTTAGATATGCACAGACATTAGGCAATCTACATTGTGGTCTTCATCTAGTGTTAGATATGCACAGACATAAAGGCAATCTACAATGTGGTCTTCATCTAGCGTTAGATATGCACTGACATATAGGCAATCTACAATGTGGTCATCATCTAGCGTTAGATATGCACAGACATATAGGCAATCTACAATGTGGTCTTCATCTAGCGTTAGATATGCACAGACATTAGGCAATCTACATTGTGGTCTTCATCTAGTGTTAGATATGCACAGACATAAAGGCAATCTACATTGTGGTCTTCATCTAGTGTTAGATATGCGCAGACATATAGGCAATATACAATGTGATCTTCATCTAGCGTTAGATATGCGCAGACATATAGGCAAGCTACAATGTGGTCTTCATCTAGCGTTAGATATGCACAGACATAAAGGCAATCTACAATGTGGTCTTCATCTAGCGTTAGATATGCACAGACATAAAGGCAATCTACAATGTGATCTTCATCTAGCGTTAGATATGCACAGACATATAGGCAGTCTACATTGCGGTCTTCATCTAGTGTTAGATATGCAAAGTCATATAGGCAATCTACAATGTGGTCATCATCTAGCGTTAAATATGCACAGACATATAGGCAATCTACAATGTGGTCTTCATCTAGCGTTAAATATGCAAAGACATATAGGCAATCTACAATGTGGTCATCATCTAGCGTTAAATATGCACAGACATATAGGCAATCTACAATGTGGTCATCATCTAGCGTTATATATGTACAGACATAAAGGCAATCTACAATGTGGTCTTCATCTAGCGTTAAATATGCAAAGACATATAGGCAATCTACAATGGGGTCATCACCTAGCGTTAAATATGCACAGACATACAGGCAATCTACAATGCGGTCTTGATCTAGCGTTAGATATACACAGACATATAGGCAATCTACAATGTGGTCTTCATCCAGCGTTAGATATGCACAGACATAAAGGCAATCTACAATGTGATCTTCATCTAGCGTTAGATATGCACAGACATATAGGCAGTCTACATTGTGGTCTTCATCTAGTGTTAGATATGCACAGACATAAAGGCAATCTACAATGTGGTCTTCATCTAGCGTTAGATATGCACAGACATATAGGCAATCTACAATGTGGTCTTCATCTAGCGTTAGATATGCACAGACATATAGGCAATCTACACTGTGGTCTTCATCTAGCGTTATATATACACAGACATATAGGCAATCTACAATGTGGTCTTCATCTAGCGTTAGATATGCACAGACATTAGGCAATCTACATTGTGGTCTTCATCTAGTGTTAGATATGCACAGACATAAAGGCAATCTACAATGTGGTCTTCATCTAGCGTTAGATATGCAAAGACATATAGGCAATCTACAATGTGGTCTTCATCTAGTTTTAGATATGCACAGACATAAAGGCAATCTACAATGTGGTCTTCATCTAGCGTTAGATATGCACAGATATATAGGCAATCTACAATGTTGTCTTCATCTAGTGTTAGATATGCACAGACATTAGGCAATCTACAATGTGGTCTTCATCTAGCGTTATATATGTACAGACATTAGGCAATCTACAATGTGGTCTTCATCTAGTGTTAGATATGCACAGACATTAGGCAATCTACAATGTGGTCTTCATCTAGTGTTAGATATGCACAGACATTAGGCAATCTACAATGTGGTCTTCATCTAGCGTTATATTTGCACAGACATATATTCAATCTACAATGTGGTCTTCATCTAGTGTTAGACAGTCAAATATATTCTTTACAATAGTGTATTTTCCACATATTTGCCAGCCACACCACACAAACACGTGCACCGTCGATGGATAGTTTGGTATTTAGTATCATAATTAAGCTATGCTGTTTCGGTAAGAAAACGGTGCCATCGTTGATGTTTTTTTTATAAATATTTCAGTCATTTTCTGCGTCAAACGCCTGCTATCTGTAATTCAGCTAAGCTTAATATCGTTACGAGTACATGACACATTTATAATTTTAGAAACAGGAACTAAATTATGTTTAATTATAATTATTAAAAACAACATTCCCTACTCACCGAAATAGTCGTACCCTTGGGGTACACCCTATCACCCATGTCGAAGTCCTTGGTAGTCTGTCTCCCTACCAAGGCTACTGGAGAATGTAGCCGCATGCCTTCCTTGATACACATGGTCAGGTATTCTAGCTCTGGTAAGTCAGACCTGAAACATGAAAGTGTACAAGCAATAGTTGTAAAAACCTTTGTTTGATATATACATATTTCACTATACAAACCATCGATCATGTCATTGAAAAGTACCATTCACATGTTTTATGAAGTGTGTTTACATCTGACATTTTAGATGGTCATTTAAAATAGGTTCAAGCAAACGTCATAGCCAATATGCTACATATCAATATTTCAGGATCAAAAGTTCTCACAATATAAGTAACAACCCTTCCCGTGGTTAAAAGCTCTCCCAACATAATTAAATACCTTTCTTGTGGCTTCAAACGCTCACAAACATTAGTAACGACCATTCCCGTGGCTACAAGCTTTCATACCATTATTAACCAACCCATCCAGTGGTTTCAAGCTCTCACAACATTTGTAACGTCCCTTCCCGTGATTGCAATCTCTCACAACATTAGTAACGACCCTTCCTTTGGTAAAATTTAAATGCGAATTGTGCAACAACTTGAGAAAAAATCAACCAACAATTGGGATGAAAAGTATATGCCTATTTTTAAGTTTATACATAACTGTTCAAATATGTTATAAAATAACACATTTCGACTAAAGATATGCGTTCAATATATAATGAAACAAGACGTAATAACGATCGCTTGCATGGCAAGGAACTTGTTGTCTGGCGACATTTTTAAACAACTGAATAAGTAGTTTGAATTTGTCTTAGTTTCTGTTTACCATTCCAGATCATCTGTTTCCCGGCCTTTCAAAAGTTCGTCGATCTCTTCTTGGCATTTCTTCTGGTACTCGGGATGTTCCGCCAAAGAATACAGTATCCACGAGATGGCGCTCGCTGTAGTGTCGTGACCTTAATTAAACAAGACACTAGACTAGTCTAAAATCTAATATCTCACATGCACTGATTTGACACACACGAACAGATATACTAATATTTGATAACCACACCATTTAACTGTCAATGTCAATGCCAAATGGTTGCAACGCATGCATAGTACATTTAGTTCCCGATAGAACATCCAGAACAAAATGTAAAATTAATACCCTTAGTCTGGTCGATTCAGTTCACCTAGTCCCGAAAAATACATACACACGCACAAGTTAATGACCCTACCACCCAGTCCCGAAACATACATATACACGCACCAGTTAATGACCCTACCACCCACTCCCGAAAAATACATACACACGCACAAGTTAATGACCCTACCACCCAGTCCCGAAACATATATATATACACGCAAGAGTTAATGACCCTACCACCCACTCCCGAAAAATACATATACAAGCAAGAGTTAATGACCCTTCCACACAGTCCCGAAAAATACATATACACGCAAGAGTTAATGATTCTACTACCCATGCCAGTCCCAAAAAATACATATACACGCAAAAGTTAATGACCCTTCCACCCAGTCTCGAAAAATACATATACACGCAAGAGTTAATGACCCTTCCACACAGTCCCGAAAAATACATATACACGCAATAGTTAATGACCCTACCACCCAGTCCCGAAAAATACATATACACGCAAGAGTTAATGACCCTTCCACACAGTCCCGAAAAATACATATACACGCAAGAGTTAATGACCCTTCCACACAGTCCCGAAAAATACATATGCATGCAAGAGTTAATGACCCTTCCACACAGTCCCGAAAAATACATATACACGCAAGAGTTAATGACCCTACCACCCAGTCCCGAAAAATACATATACACGCAAGAGTTAATGACCCTTCCACACAGTCCCGAAAAATGCATATACCAGCAAGAGTTAATTACCCTACAACCCAGTCCGGAAAAATACATATACACGCAAGAGTTAATGACCCTTCCACCCAGTACCGAAAAATGCATATACCAGCAAAAGTTAATGACCCTACCATCCAGTCCCGAAAAATACATATACACGCAAAAGTTAATGACCCTACCACCCAGTCCCGAAACATACATATACACGCACCAGTTAATGACCCTACCACCCAGTCCCGAAAAATGCACATACCAGCAAGAGTTAATGACACTACCACCCAGTCCGAGAAGTACATATACACGCAAGAGTTAATGACCCTACCACCCAGTCCGAGAAGTACATATACACGCAAGAGTTAATGACCCTACCACCCAGTCCGAGAAGTACATATACACGCAAGAGTTAATGACCCTACCACCCAGTCCGAGAAGTACATATACACGCAATAGTTAATTACCCTACCACCCAGTCCGAGAAGTACATATACACGCAATAATTAATGACCCTACCACCCAGTCCGAGAAGTACATATACACGCAAGAGTTAATGACCCTACCACCCAGTCCGAAATGTACATATACCAGCAATAGTTAATGACCCTACCACCCAGTCCGAGAAGTACATATACACGCAATAGTTAATGACCCTACCACCCAGTCCCGAAAAATACATATACCAGCAAGAGTTAATGACCCTACCACCCAGTCCCGAAAAATACATATACACGCAAAAGTTAACGACTCTACTACCCATGCCAGTCCCAAAAAATATATATACACGCAAAAGTTAATGACCCTTCCACCCAGTCTCGAAAATTACATATACACGCAAGAGTTAATGACCCTACCTCCCAGTCCCACAAAATGCATATACACGCTAGAGTTAATGACCCTACCACCCTGTCCGATACATAGATAGATAAATATTTTATTCAAACATAAGGCATTACGCTCAACAGTTCAACACTTCACATGCAAATAGTACATACATATAAACATGTATATGAAATACATACACTATTTTCCAGTTAATGACAATTTGTATAATTTCATAGGTGAGTTTCAAGATCATCTGTATATGTTACTAGTTAAAAAGTATTTGGCAACTATTAAGTATATAAGTGTTTAATATATATATTTAAATTAATAGTCCTAAGTACTGATCAGTACACATTTATATATGTGGACAAAAATGGAGAAAAGTGATATTTATTTATAAAACATGTCATCTCTCCTTTAAAACTTTTGCTAATGAAAGCGGACAGTTTCTTTAATAAACTCTTGTTTTCTGTTGTCATAAGTTCAATACATTTTGGTATGTTTGGCCGTTTTCAAAAATATTTGTTAACATATTCTTTTCTAATATCATGATATAGTGAACACTCCAATACAAAGTGAAATTCGTCTTCTAGTATATTACATATACACGAGATGACTCTACCACCCTCTCCCGAAAAATACATATACATGCACGAGTTAATGACCAAACCACCCAATCAATTGGCATGTTACACCTTAAAGATGACGTAAAACACCATTCAAACAAAGCAAACAATGATCTTAACATTAACCCTGATGCCTCGTCTTCGTTACAGGATGAGATAAAGTCGTCTGTTTGCTATGAAGAAGCAGAATAACGAGGCTATCGTCTGCGTTCTGGAACGGCCTAACGTATTATATTATGTAACGTACCTTCGAATAAGAAAGTATCCACTTCGTTTCGGATATCAAGTGGTGACAATCCGTCTCCATTTTCGTCATGCGCAGTCAGCAGAATGTCGAGAAAGTCAAGGTACTTCCGATCCTGTTGAGTTCCGGTCTTTTCCTGAAGGGAGGTTGAACAAGTATTCAGAGGGCATGTATATTCATCCAGACTGGACAATATAAACATACTGAGTGAAGAGATACATAGGTGAGGACAAGCAACATTTCCGTATGACAACTTTACATCACATAGGACATTCTAATAATAAATACATGGATTCGTCTCTTAGAAGGTGTATGTACAACCAAGCACTTAAATGAGAATGTGCACACTGACGTTTAATTGCGATCTCTTTATTTACACTGAGGGAGACCACAAAACCAACATACATTGGATAGTGTTGCAAAACACACCTGGACGGGTATAGTTTAGCATAATCTAAGCTTTCAGAATAAGATGAACAGTAAGTTAGTACCCTGTTGACAAATTTATGTTCATCAGATCAGAAACATTTAAATAACTACTTACTAATGATGTCCGTCGTTTCTGTATGATATCTTCTGCGACTGAGTGCACGTAGTCGCAGTCTTTCTTAAACTTCCGTCCAATGGGACTCAGATAAAATAACAGGTTAGGGTGTAGAAGTGGACTTCTGCAATTTACAGACATTTCGAAAGGTATTAATAAATACTGATAAAGGTGATCCTTTGAGAGCAACAAACACAATTAAGAAAATAAAGCAGCAGACTCGGTTTTATTGAGTCTGTTCATGAGAAGTAATAAGAGAAGCAACACCTCTCACGCCCAATAGCACCGGCTTAAACGGTATTCTACTTCAAAGCCACCTATATTGGGCTCGTTGGTCCCAAAGGACCAGTAAAAATAACACTACTGATTCGTAGCACGGGGAGACTTTTCACAGCCGCCACACTGCACTAAACGAACGCTAGTGTGAATGTCAAATACATACTGATAAAGGCGATCCTTTGGGAGCAACAAACACAATTAAGAGAATAAAGCAGCAGACTCGGTTTGATTGAGTCTGTTCATGAGAAGTAATGAAAGAAGCAACACCTCTCACGCCCTCTAGCACCGGCTTAAGCGGTATTCTACTTCAAAGCCACTTATATTGGGCTCGTTGGTCCGTCGAAGATAATCGTGCATAAAACAGATATTTATGAGTGTATTGAGGAATATTTATCAGTGTATTGAAGAATGTTTATGAGTGTATTGAGGAATATTTATGAGTGTATTGATGAATGTTTATGCGTGCATTGAGGAATGTTTATGAGTGTATTGAAGAATATTTATGAGTGCATTGAGGAATGTTTATAAATGTATTGAGGAATGTTTATGAGTGTATGGAGGAATGTTAGCATATGCTGATACATTATCTTAGGAGTTCTTTTCGGAATTACAAGAACAACATGACACCGTTCAATACCTTACTATAATAGCAGTTCATAAAATGAAGTCACAATTAAATAGGTGACTGAGTCATTTGTTCCTGACTGACAGGTGCGCATTGCTTAATTATTTACCATTATACCATTATATAAACCTAGTAGAGAATAAATATGTATATACCTTATAGAAACTTTGGAGAAGATAGGTTTATGATACATATAATGTAAATCAAATCGACTACTGCAGCTCGTTAACACATCTGCTATTACCACAAGCGTGATAAGACTCCGGAAAAGGAATTGTAATCAAAATAATATAACGGTGCCTTAACATGCAGAACATAAATCTTACATTCACAAACCTGTACGTTTTATGCCAGAATTGTCCGTTAATAATTATAAATGTCTGTTTGCATGACAATATGAAATGTAAGGCAATGAATACTGACCTACTCGTGTCGACGTTTGCCACCTATAAAACGTATATTTTGCGTATAAAATCTCGAAGTCTTTGACGACTTCAGGCGTACCTGAATCTGACATCAGCTGCAATAGCCAAATCCCTCACGGCTGTGGCGTACGGATGTGTTTCACTGTTAAATACAAAATATGTAACACGCTATGAGAACACTTCCACAAACATCTTAATATTCCAACAAACTCTTAAAAGTGGTGTTCCTGAAGTTATTAAGCATGCAGTTCTTTTTTCTTTTTTTTTCTTGATAGCATTTGCTGAATTAGTATTAGTTCACAATAGTCGGCGTACAGGACTTCGCATAAACATGTAACATGCATAATACTGTCACAAAATGTTACGAATAAAGAACGCATACCCTTTCCTCTGTACATCTATATCACACGAGAAGGCACATCGCAGAATAATGTCCAAGGTTAGCAGGCAGATGTCCTGGAACAGTTCAAACTTCTGACCTGTTGATGCATACACGTCCAGTTTGTTCTTAAAGTAAAAGACATACTATATTTCAAAGTCTGCCCTGTTGATGCATTCGCGTCCAGTTTGTTCTTAAAGTAAAAGACATAAGAAATATAGTTCAAACTTCTGCCCTGTTGACGCGTACGAGTCCAGTTTGTTCTTAAAGTAAAAACACAGTATAGTTCAAACTTCTGCCCTGTTGACGCGTAGGATTCAGTTGTTTTTAAGGTAAAAACATAGAATAGTTCAAATTTCTGCCCTGTTGATGCATTCGCGTCCAGTTTGTTCTTAAAGTAAAAATATAGTATAGTTCAAACTTCTGCCTTGTTGATGCATTCGCGTCCAGTTTGTTTTTAAAGTAAAAGCATAGTATAGTTCAAACTTCGCCCTGTTGACGCGTACAAGTTCAGTTTGTTCTTAAAGTAAAAACATAGTATAGTTCAAACTTCTGCCCTGTTGACGCGTACGATCCAGTTGTTTTTAAAGTAAAAACATAGAATAGTTCAAATTTCTGCCCTGTTGACGCATTCGCGTCCAGTTTGTTCTTAAAGTAAACATATAGTATAGTTCAAACTTCTGCCTTGTTGATGCATTCGCGTCCAGTTTGTTTTTAAAGTAAAAACATAGTATAGTTCAAACTTCTGCCCTGTTGACGCGTACGAGTTCAGTTTGTTCTTAAAGTAAAAACATAGTATAGTTCAAACGTTTGCCCCTTTGATGCATACGAGTCCAGTTTGTTCTTAAAGAAAAAACACAGTATAGCTCAAACGTCTGCCCCGTTGACCCGTACGAGACCAGTGTGTTCATAAATTAAAAAAATAGTATAGTTCAAACGTCTGCCCCTTTGATGCATACGAGTCCAGTTTGTTTTTAAAGTAAAAACATAGTATAGTTCAAACTTCTGCCCCTTTGATACATACGAGTTCATTTTGTTCTTAAAGTAAAACACAGTACAGTTCAAACGTCTGTCATATTGACGCGTACGAGTCCAGTTTGTTTTTAAAGTAAAAGCATAGTATAGTTCAAACTTCGCCCTGTTGACGCGTACAAGTTCAGTTTGTTCTTAAAGTAAAAACATAGTATAGTTCAAACTTCTGCCCTGTTGACGCGTACGATCCAGTTGTTTTTAAAGTAAAAACATAGAATAGTTCAAATTTCTGCCCTGTTGACGCATTCGCGTCCAGTTTGTTCTTAAAGTAAACATATAGTATAGTTCAAACTTCTGCCTTGTTGATGCATTCGCGTCCAGTTTGTTTTTAAAGTAAAAACATAGTATAGTTCAAACTTCTGCCCTGTTGACGCGTACGAGTTCAGTTTGTTCTTAAAGTAAAAACATAGTATAGTTCAAACGTTTGCCCCTTTGATGCATACGAGTCCAGTTTGTTCTTAAAGAAAAAACACAGTATAGCTCAAACGTCTGCCCCGTTGACCCGTACGAGACCAGTGTGTTCATAAATTAAAAAAATAGTATAGTTCAAACGTCTGCCCCTTTGATGCATACGAGTCCAGTTTGTTTTTAAAGTAAAAACATAGTATAGTTCAAACTTCTGCCCCTTTGATACATACGAGTTCATTTTGTTCTTAAAGTAAAACACAGTACAGTTCAAACGTCTGTCATGTTGACGCGTACGAGTCCAGGTTGTTCTTAAAGTAAAAACATAGAATAGTTCAAATTTCTGCCCTCTTGATGCATTCGCGTCCAGTTTGTTCTTAAAGTAAAGACATAGTGTAGTTCAAACGTCTGCCATGTTGATGCATACGAGTCCAGTTTGTTCTTGAAGTAAAAAAACAGTATAGTTCAAACTTCTGCCCCTTTGATGCATACGAGTTCAGTTTGTTCTTAAAGTAAAACATAGTACAGTTCAAACGTCTGCCCCGTTGATGCATACGAGTCAAAGTTTGTTCTAAAAGTAAAAACATATTATAGTTCAAACGTCTGCCCCGTTGACGCATACGAGACCAGTTTGTTCATAAAGTAAAGACATAGTACAGTTCAAACTTCTGCCCCTTTGATGCATACGAGTCCAGATTGTTCTTAAAGTAATAAATAGTACAGATCAAAGTTCTGCCTCTTTGATGCATGCGAGTCCAGTTTGCTCTTAAAATAAAGACATAGTATAGTTCAAACGTCTGCCCCTTTGATGCTTACGAGCCTTGTTTGTTGTTAAAGTAAAGACATAGTGTAGTCGAACTGTCTCTTTGATGCATACGAGCCGAGTTTGTTCTTAAAGTAAAACATAGTACAGTTCAAACCTCTGCCCCTTTGATGCATACGAGTCTAGTTTGTTCTTAAAGTAAAATATAGTATAATTCAAACTTCTGGTTTGCTGATGGATACGAGTCCAGTTTGTTCTTGAAGTGAAAAACATAAATGAGTAAAGCATACACATGCAGTCAGCAGTGCATTTAAATTAGACTTTCAGTTTACATACATGTACATCTAAACTTTGTTTCGATAAGGTCCCACATGTTTCAATAATAGATAGATAGATAGATAGATAGATACTTTTATTGACTTAAACTATTACAGTTTTTCATCATTACAAATATATGATAATTATAATATACACACACGTGACAGATATTAACATTGCAAATACAACAAAATAATCACTAAGTTTTTGTTTTGTTTCATACATATTTAAACAATCAAAAACATACATATATTATGGTAAGTCAATGATAAACGAGGATGTTCTAAAATAAGATATCTAGTGGTTTTTTTGTGTTTTTTTTTTTTTTAGTCTGTTAAAATGGATGTAGATAGCCTTAATACAAGTGCATCGGAAATGAATTTACTTAAACTAAGAATAATCTTTTTGTTTAATGACTGCAACAATTCTACAAATTTAAACATGCTTGGTCTAGTTGTGTAATATTTAGGAATATATTTGTTTCTAATGTTAGAGTAAGTAGTACAGATCAAAATAAAATGGTACTCGTCTTCAATAGCGTTTGTGTTACAAATTTCGCACACTCTTTCGTTTCTCTCTGTTCTACCTGTTGAGTATCTCCCTGTTTCTATTCTTAAACAATGAGCGGATAATCTTATTCTTGTTATACAACTTCTTAATTGTTTGGAGCATAATGTTTCTAGATATGTTTCAAAATCAAAATTCTCTTTCACCACCTTATATAGCATTACAACTCTACTGCCTTCTATATCAGATCTCCATTGTTGCATGAAATTATCTATTAATCTTTGTTTAAATATTAAAAGAAATAGTTTAAAACTAACACTCATTGGATTATCCCAGACATTATTAAAACCGTTACTGTTTAGGATAAACCTTATATTAGTTAGCCAATTCTTCGCGCCCTTATTACAGTTAGATAACAAATCCTTATATATTGCTTTTAGTATAATGTTCTCTGTAGACAATAGTTTATACCAATATTTGATCATTTTTACATATCTATTAATGTATAAGGGGTAACGAAAGAGCTCTCCGTAAATACCAGCATTACTTGTGGTAAGTTTAACACCTAAAATAATTTTACAAAATTTTAACTGTATTCTCTCAATATCTTTTGATTTTGTAATCCCCCATATTTCACTTCCATAATTTAATATTGATGCCACAAAAGCATCGAAAAGCTGAAGAGATAATTTTGGTTTCAATTCATATTTTCGTATATTAACCAAGAGTATATTCATTGCTTTTAAGGCTTTTCCACAAAGACATTGTTGGTTTAACGAAAAGGAGCCAGTATAATTAAGAACCACACCTAAATAATTAAAATCATCGACGACATCTAATAAACTTCCATTATAATACCACCTTTCACATTCTTTAATTCTATCCCTTTTACGAAATACAACTATTTTTGTCTTTTCAGTATTAACTTCAAGACCCCAGGATTCACAGTATTCATAGAGTCTATTAAGACTTTGCTGAAGGTCATCTGGGCTTGATCCCAGTACAGCCATATCATCAGCAAAAAGCAACAGTATTAAAGTGATATCATTAAGAGATAAACCACCATCTATTCTATTTAATAAGAACAATTCTAAATATTCTATGAATATAGAAAACATAATCGGTGAGACAATATCACCTTGCTTTAGACCGATAGAAATATCAAAGAATTCGGAATAAGATCCACAGGTCTTAACACATGCTTTAACTGTATCATACATGGATCTAATTATCCTAAGCATTTTCCCGTTGACACCACATTTATACAGTTTTAACCACAACGCGTTTCTGTAGACAGAATCAAACGCTTTTTTCAAATCTATAAATGCGCAATAAAGTCTTTTATTTGTCGTTTAAAATGTTGTTTATAATGCTATGCAAAATAAATATTGCATCTGTTGTTGACCTACCTTTTCTAAACCCGAATTGAGCATCTGATATGATATTATTATTTTCGCACCATTTGTCAATCCGCGTATTCAAGATGCTTGTAAATAGTTTACTCATACAATTAATTAATGTAATTCCCCTGTAATTGTTAACAGAGTTTATATCGCCTTTTTTATGTAGAGGAATCATAAAACCCTTAGACCAGCTTTCCGGAAAGCAACCTGTATCGAAAATAATATTAAAAATATCAGTAATATGACCCGATAATATATCACAACTAGCAATGAAATATTCATTAAGCATAAAATCGCCCGAAACCGCCTTATTTTTATTTAACGCTTTTATTGCCGACTCTACCTCGGTTACGCTTATCCTTTTATCTAATTCTTCGAAAATTGGGTCATTATCATTGAACTCATGATTAGCATTAAAGTTCTCTGATTCTTCTGAAATAGATGTTTTTATATCTTTAAATAAATTTGAAAAAAAGTTCTCAAAATCATCCACAGATATACTGGCATTTACGATTTTTCGTTTCGAAAAACGTCTCCAAAATTCTCTAGGCTTTGAACGTCGCATATTTTCAAACTCTTTCGCTTGCTTAAATTTAAACTCGCGTCGTTTCTTTTTAATTAATCTCGTATAAGCTTGTTTTAGATTAGCAAGCGATGTTCTATTTTCATTTGACTTTAATCTGTTAAACTCATTCAATGAATTTTTATAAAGTTGTTTAGACTGGTAGCATTCTTCATCGAACCATTTTTTCGTGTCACTATTTTTAATTTGAAACCCCGACGAAGTGATTTTGATGTGCTTCATAAAAAGTGGGTCAATAATACAATGTTATTAAGGGACTTTCCTACAAGTAGCTACCCTAAACAGAACATACTTGGTTAGACCATGAAAATAATAATGGTGTAGATTTGTGTGGTATTTATATATATAAAAAAAACTTACGATAAAAACATCAGTGGAACTGTTATAAACACCAATGTAGGGTTTCAGTATATCGAAGTGGAAGGCCGGAGTGAGCAGCCGACGATTTCGCGCCCATTTTTCACCACCAGCGATAAGCAATCCGTCTCCAAGCCAGGGCTTTAACATCCTATAATCCGGTGTTTTGGGCTCTGTAGAGTGGAAAGATTTGTATACTCATATGTATATATGGAGAGAGGTAAACTGTAGCTTATTGTTCGGGGTGCTTGTTTCAGCCACAAAATTCAGCTAATATCTAGGTAAGTAGCATATCAAGTGAAAGAGACATGTTTAGTGTTAAAATTAACATACCTCTCTTTTCAAAATTGGTTGAGAAATTTAAAAAAAAATCATATTTAAAAAAAAAAGTTTTTGATATGGCATATTCAATGTAAAATGCTGCTTTATCAAAAAAATGGCAAATATTTTTGTTTAAAAGGTTTTATCCAAAAATGGGATTAATGTGATGGATAAACGTAAATTAAGATAGCTGAAGGTTTAATAGGAAATAACTGAAATTTCTTAATTTTCATCTGTCCCAGCAACATGGTTTGCTTGTATGATGTTTTACGTCATTTTCAACACATGTAAGGCATATATGACGGTCGACTTTTTTTTGGTGGTGGAGGCAGACCACGTTTCCTGCGTAGAACCAGTACTGTATATCTCCCGCCATCCGTAACAATCGACACTTCCTCACTTACAAGTCGAGGTCCCGATGGGATTCAAACCCGCAGCGATGAGAGGCGAAGGTTTACAACGCAACGTCGTTAACCATTCGGCCACGGAGACGCTTGAATTTACTTGGGGAAGGCACCATCATAAACGCTCAACCAATTCAAAACTGAAGTGTTTTTTTTTACGACTAAACATTTTGGTTTTCAAGATATGTATGTAAATTGCTCATGTTAATGCTGAAAACCCTTTGGCTGAAATAAGCGCCCCGAACATTAATTATAATAATATCATACTGATTTTCAGTCAAATAAGTTATCCTTCATAAACGAATATATTAATGCGGCTCACCTGCAGTTTTTAGGATGCGTTTTAAGGACGACGGATGACATGGGACCAGCATTGGATTATTACCAGGCATCCACAGCCGGAAGTAGCCAGTGTCTTTGGAGTATGAATTGGTCCACTCAATCAATTTCATTAGTCTGCTATGGCCGTCATCTGGGAACTGTAGTAAATACGATATGGTGTAACTTGTAATTAATATTTATTTAGCCTATCACAAAAATCAATACAAAGGCGACTGGACGAAAAGAAACAGAACAAAAAGACAACAGATTAGTAGCGAAAAGACGACAGAAGGCCAGACGAAATAATGAAATAATGAAAAGACGACAGTATAAAATGTCGTCTTTTCGCAGCTGAAGTGCCGTCTTTTCGTAAATGGCGTTCTGTCGTGTTTATCGTCTTTTCGTTCTGTCGTTCTTTGTTCTGTTGTCTTTTCACACTGAATGTGTTGTTTTCGTGCTGTCATCTTTTCGTTCAATAACAAAATGACAAAATGGCAGAAATCAGCCACCATAAATATATATTTACACATGAGCATGCCCGCCTGTCGGGTTAAGTTCCATATCTATGATCTTTTCACTTCAGAGACTATATGCCCTTGCCCTGAAAGCAAACAAACACATTATTTATTTCACTGATTCTGGTAAAACCTAATTCGTCCATTAGTATACTGATAAAAGTAAGTTTAGCAGGTAAATAACATGATAATATATAGAGGATGATCTCACAAAGTTTCTTGATTTAAACATCAACACTAAATCAACAGCCGTATCCCATCGAGGTGTTGACAATCAACCACCGAGATGAGACTATACTCTATTTGTTTTGTAGCATGTCCGGTCATCTGTCTGCCATACTCTTACTTCACAATTGTGCAAATACAAAGGAAATGTCTGCTATTTTTGTTTTGTAGCATGTCCGGTCATCTGTCTGCCATACTCTAACTTCACAATTGTGCAAATACAAAGGAAATGTCAGCTTTTTTTGTTTTGTATCATGTCCATTCATCTGTCTGCCATACTCTAACTTTACAATTGTGCAAATACAAAGGAAATGTCAGCTATTTTTGTTTTGTATCATGTCCATTCATCTGTCTGCCATACTCTAACTTTACACTTGTGCAAATACAAAGGAAATGTCAGCTATTTTTGTTTTGTATCATGTCCGGTCATCTGTCTGCCATACTCTAACTGTACAATTGTACAAATACAAAGGAAATGTCAGCAACCATGCTACAATTTTAATTACATGAGTTAAAACTGAGCAAACACAAAGGAAATGTCAGCGCCATGCTACAAATCCCACTGGACAGATGCTAGGGTATTTGCTGCAGCGGTCATGAAAAATGTTAACTCGCATAATTATCATGTATATACAGGACATTCTTTCCAAACGATATTTGAGGGGAGGGCAATAGCAAAATGTTTTAATTCACCTCCTTTACAGAAGTTGAAAGTTCGTTCTTATTTCATTGTAAAGGGCGATGATTAAAACTTTAAATCTTTGATTCATTATAATTATGGCAAGGTTATTATCATTTATTTGTTTGTTAACACTTTAAATCCATAACATGTTTAAATGAAGTTTTATCGTGTTCTTGACAACATTTTTATATTTTAACTAAATGGAAGATGACTATGATACTTACATTAAATCACAAAGCATACGTGAAGAAGAAAAACACTCTTTGCCAATGTTCATATTATACAGTAGCATTCAATTTCTGTAAGCTATAGAAGTGCAAAAGTAGTTCTAAACTTAGTTTTTATCCAAACAGTAGTTCTAAACTTAGTTTTGTCAGTATATATATATATATAAATATGTGAATGTATACCACCAAAGAAAAGAAAATATTGAAAGAAAGTGCAACTTGTAATTTTTTTAATACAGTTTCAGAGAGCGTCTACAAAGATTAACGCAGCACCAAGAACTGAATGTAGTTTTACCACCCCGTCCACCCTCATCGTTCCAAACCGACAGACTTACATTTACGAAGTTGCCATACAACCAGTGTCTGTCCTTTGGTCCCGGGAGATCTCCAAACACCTTCTCATTGTGTATCACGCGACGAACAAGCGATATGACCTTGACCAGCAGAAACAGGCCAACAGCCGCGGCTGTCGTCTGCAGCACGAGGAGTGTGGTCAGGGAACCAAGTATGTCCAGCATCGTGACTTGTTTCTTATTCGCTTCTGAGAACGAAATAGAATACGGAAGTTTACACATATTATATTCTGCACTAACGGAACTTTTATGATAATGACGTTTGCTTCGGATATACAGTTATTAAAAACGCAGATTGTTTTGCTAATATTATATTCATGTAAACAGAGTCGAACAACCGATGCCAATATAGTAAATAGAGTATAAAATTACCGTATAAGGAAATGTCGAAATAGTAGAGATTATCATAGATCTACATAGTCGGGTACTCATATATCCATGAGTATATATCGCAAAAACAGTAATAGAGCCGCAGTTTAAAGTTATACTCGATATACATTTAAGGATTATTGGCCGGCCATCTTTGAAAAACGATCCAAAATCGATGGGATACGGTCAAATGATTTTTTCAACCAAATACCATAGATCTACTATGGGTACTTGTATATCCATGGTAGTGTATAATCTATTTGTTCGTAGGTCTGTGCAATTTCACACTTCCTGGTTTGGGAACAAAACACTAAACAAAGCCATTAAAATTTGCTAAAAATACGAACACACACGCAAATCGTGAAAAGGATACTTACGATTACCTTTTGCAGCAACTAACTTTACAATCATTTCATTTCGATTTTGTCAACAATTTTAGCTAGTTAAAGACTAAATCAGCCGACTTTAAAACCGAGAAGAAAACAAACAAACACTAGTAACGTGTTGTTCGAATTATCATTACCACGTTTGCCGGTCTTCATTTTTTTTATTGATACATGTGTTTTTGTTAATTACTCAATCGATTGGTATGCCAATTAATCACACGATTCTTAATTGTTCACACAATGCAGACGAGGTTTTACCAGTTGTTGTTAACAAACATCTATAGAAAAGTTATAAAGATAATTTAATTTTGCTCATTTAATAAAATATTACTTAATTTAATAAATCGTACTGTATTGTTATCCTCACAAACATTATCTGCAAAATGAACCGCTTGATGATTGCGGCAACACTTTTATTTTGTTTCTCCTCGTTCATTTAACCTTTGAAGAAATTGTTCGAAATAACATCAATCAATAGAAAGGTTATTTACTTGGCTTTCTAACCATGCATCTTATGTAAATATTCATTAAACAATACATGTATATGTTTGATGACCAAAACAATAAACACACGGTGATGCGTGTAAACGCAAAATAAGAAAAGAAAAAATGCGATATATTTCCTTTCCAACTCGAGATTTTACCTATTTATTTAACCGTTATTTGGAATAAAATTACAATATTAGAAAGGTTGTTTATTTGGCTTTCTAACTAGGCATTTTATTCAAATATTTATTAAACAATAAATGTTTGATGACCAAAACAATAAACACATGGTGATGTGCGTAAACGCTTTACGAAAAGAAAATATGCGATACATTTCCGTTCCAACTGGAGATTTTTCCTATTTATTTAACCGTTATTTGGACTGAAATTATTAGCTTGTATTATTGATTATTTGGCTTTCTGGCAATGTAAAATATATAAAAAAAATAAGTAAAACAAGGATATATTATGTCTGTTTGCAATGTAGATGGGTGTGCCGTACATCGAGGCCACGATAAGCGTAGTAAAAATCGATAAATGCAGCGTATAATCGATAAACATACCTTGACTGAGTGTTTTCATTTGAATATTTGTAATGCCGTGTCATTCCCGTCATATAAAGCCCTGCATATAAGTATACTTTCTAATATTATTTCCGCATCAATAGTAATGAATTACTGTCATATACTATATATGGTTGACATTGCTCGTGCCTAAAATCAATCTCTCCCAGAGGCCATTACATTGACCTCTGTCAACGTCTAAGAAAGTAGTCTGCGATCACATGATAATTTGTCACATGACCATAGCTAAAATATAAAAATAGCAACAGAAATTCAACACTGTGACACCACCAACTATCGGCCGTTGATTGACATGTAAACAAAGAAAAAAACACGACTTATTATCTACATTTTGATATATAGTATAGGTTTAGTACTTTAATTTAAGAAGGTTGTTAAGATCTATGTGATATTGGAAAGTGATGGTAAGCAAATCGCTGTGCTGTTACGCTATGGGGACGATTTGGTGGTGCCTATTTTAAAGTTTTGACGGTGGAATGATATGCCAAAGTACAAACCTTTATTCTACCGCAATATAATCCTGAGCATAATTTACTGTATATTTAAAACATTCAAGCCGAAAATTGTCTTCTTTGTAATATAAGCATTTCATATGAAGTTAATTCAGAAAGATATAAGTGTCATCAAGAAATTTTGCATTTCCACCGTTTTTCATCGTTTGCCAAGTTTCTTGGTATTTGGTGAGACGTTGACAGAGATGTATGTGTATGCAAGGAACGACAACTCTGGGTAGAGATTGGCCTAAAATACGTATTTGATTGAAAAATTCACTCCCATTGATTTTGGAACTTTGTTTCAAAGATGGCCGACTAATAGGCCTTCATGACACTAACTCGTGAATATGAATAGTCACGGTTGAAGTAGTTTATTTCGAATAAAAAAAACCGACCGTCATATATAACCTGAAAATGACGTAAAACACCATACATGCAAACATACAAAATTCGACGAACACCCAAACAATTCGGTATGTAAGCCATAAATAAATGCATTTAGTACGTCCAATTAGTTAAAAGGCGGAGGGACTGTAGTCCTTAGAAAGAAACACACACACGCACGCACTTACGCACGCACACCCACACACACACATATAATATCACATTTTTAATGAGGCCTTCGTACAGGTAACATCAATAAAATGAATACGGTTTCGAAAAAGATAGTTGTCCGGAGCAGGATGCGAACCAGATACAAAGTGCGTGATTCTTGTTTTAACATGGATTAGGCATTACATAATACCTCACGTAACTCACAAACGTTAGTTCTTGAAGGGTATACATTTGTAACAGGAATGTTAACAAGTAATACGAGTTAATGAAACAAAACAGAAACAGTAACCCTGTCTTTACCAAACTTTCTGTTGTTTTTTGTCTCTTTCATTGATTTATCAAGTCATTGTTTGAGGTACAGTGCGGACCTACGATGCCATTGCGTTCGGACGCTGTGGTTTCTATAGGACCCTATATCTCATTTTTTCACTTAACCTTTTTCACATTTCTAGACACCATTCTTGTTGTATTTTGACGTCATTGCCACATTATTTAATATATTTTCCATTTTTGGTAACTCAAAATTATGGAGTATAGGCCTATACCACTCCACTGCACTAGTCCACTCCATAACTTCGCTCCACTCAACGTTTTAGCACATGCTATGTTTTTATATACTGTTTATTGCAAATAAAACTGATCAATATTTAGGACACTCTATTATGGTGACATGTTTTGTGTTGTCGATGCATGCTGGATAAATAGTCTTTTAACTGTGAGAATTCACAAACGTTTGTATAGCGTTTGAATATGGAAGACGGATGCGGCCATTTCGACTTCGCGACTTTTCGCCCTGTTAATACAAGGCGAAAAGTCGAAGGCGAAAAGTCGCCAACACGAAAAGTCGAAGGCGAAAAGTCGCCAACCCGAAAAGTCGAAGGCGAAAAGTCGCAAACCCGCCGTTTTGGACGAAATTTCGACTCGCAAAGTCGCCAATCCGATATTGTAAAATTTCGACTTTTCGCCACGAAATTTCGTCAAAAACGGCGGGTTTGCGACTTTTCGCCTTCGACTTTTCGGGTTGGCGACTTTTCGCTTTGTGGAAAGGTTTAGTAACAAGGCGAAAACTCAGTCGAAAAGTCGAAATGGCCGCATCCGTCATACATAAATGACTATTGCGAGTGAGTCAACAGACGGGATATATATCTTGAAGTCGAAAAGTCGCCAACACGAAAGTCGCCAACCCGAAAAGTCGAAGGCGAAAAGTCGCCATCCCGAAAAGTCGAAGGCGAAAAGTCGCAAACCCGCCGTTTTGGACGAAATTTCGTGGCGAAAAGTCGAAATTTTACGCTATCGGATTGGCGACTTTGCGAGTCGAAATTTCGTCCAAAACGGCGGGTTTGCGACTTTTCGCCTTCGACTTCTCGGGTTGGCATCTTTTCGCCTTCGACTTTTCGTGTTGGCGACTTTTCGCCTTCGACTTTTCGCCTTGTATTAACAGGGCGAAAAGTCGCGAAGTCGCGAAGTCGAAATGGCCGCATCCGTCTTCCATATTTGAACGCCCATAATTAAGGACCGACGGTCGGATACCATTGTGACGACTGTAACGCAATTATCATGACTTATATACAGTGTACACCAATCTCTACCCAGAGTTGTCGTTCATTGCATACACATAATGGCCTCTGGGAGAGACTGAGTGTAGATCAGACTACACCAATCAGCGGGCAGTGAAAAAGTCCCAGGGTAATTTCGGAGCTATTACACATAATCTCTTAATTTTGATTGGTTGACAAGGTAAACAAACCAAACAAAAATTTCTAAACAATTAAAATTCAACTTTTGAAGAGTACCTTTGAAGGTTAAATCATACATTTGTGCAATGTATTTATAATTTGTGGCATAATAAAAATAAGAAGTATATATTACATTTTCCTTGTGTTCTACATGCAAGTAGGTGGGTCACTACCATCCGACCCAAACAGCTTTTTCAAAACATACTCAAGGTATAGTTTGTGTATGTTTTTTTGATAGATAGGTCTTTCAAAACAAGTAAGCAAAGATATAGCTGCTTATATTAGGGAACCCAGTACAGAGCTTAGAGCTTAGAGTTATAATGGACGTCTAGGAAAAATGAATTGGTGTAGTATGACCTAAACACAACACCATCGAATTTGATATTGTGGTTTATGTTATTTCATGTTCATGATCACGCAGATAAACAAATCGTACTTACAACGTCTGCTTTGAGCTTCTCCCTTCCAGAAAATAACACTGATTGTGTGAATGGTGCAGTGACACAAGCCAAGATATATTTATATACAAGTCGGTTTAATAGCCTTGAGCCGCCATTCGTAATCACGAAAGTATTGAACGTTCTGAGTGGCGTACGTGATACTAAATGAAAAATTAGAAGATAACAACGAAGTGACGTTCACTTCTAACTGATAACTTCATTAATATTTTGAATAGTGTCTGTTATAAGTCGACCTATGATAATACAACACGTTTTATAGCTTGACTGGCTAGAACAATAACACGCACCCGTCCTTATGTCTCCCAAGCAACAGAAAATGTTTTTACAGCATCTGAAAGTCTAGACATTTAGCTTTAACATACTGAAAATTAGACAAAATTAGACAACTCTTTACTTAAAATTCTGCATTTGAAATTGTGCACTTTTAGTAAAATCCTTCATGATTTAAATTTACTTGACAAAAACGCATGTTGAATTATCACACTCACAAAAATAACAATGGAAAAGTCTGCATGTAAAACTACGTCGTATGCATTTTTACGGAACAATGTGAAGTACATGCTCATATTAAGAGCACTTATGGTGCATTGTGGGGTACTAAATTAACCCCATGTGGTATTCGTCGGTATTTATTGTCGGCAGCTATTATTGCTGCCGTTATTGGCAAAAAAGTATTATTTATTCGTATTTTTAATGCAGCTCTGCCTGCGCAACAAGTATACTTTTCAAATAAAGTTGAATTGCCATGTATTTAAAGTATTACAATTTAAATTTAAATGAGAAAACTCACTTTGACACAAACTATCACGATGCCCTGGGTAATTCATATTTAAGATCAGTATGTTAAAGAAATTAAACCGTCACATATAAACGAAAACATTACACAACACAACCATGAAAACCGTTTATCAAAACTCTATCCAGATGTTCAGGTCATATAATAATGTGTATGTGCCCGTTAAAAGTATATGATTTACCGTTTATTAACGGGTTCTTAATGCATAAAATGATAAATTTTATGAGTTGGTAACTCTTAATTCGACGCTCCAGTTTTGGGGTTTTGCATAGCTAGTTAAAGCCGTTCATATTTTGTCTAGAGTTTGTATTCTCAAATATACAAATAATATAATTACCTTGTCGTCAGTAGGTTTAGTATTTACGGATGGCGGGATAGCTACTTTAAGATCAAACTATGTTTCATTAACCTTCACCACTGATGCTATTAAAGTAGTAACAAAATATTGGCATATATGCCACTTTAAAATAGAATCTAGATGCATTTATACCAACTCGAAATGTTATTAAATATTACATTTATGTTTGTGTAAGGCAATCTACACATACTTGCTATGTATGGGAATTGGGCACTTATTATTTGAAGAAAGAAAAATACCTCTGTTACTCGGGCTACACGGATAAGACCTTAACAGTGGAATTCGTACACCGACATTTATTTTTTTATTTTTTTATATACATGTGTTATAGTTTGAACTATTTTAACCCATTTAATGAATGGTTTCTTTTATTTATCACTTCATATACATTAATAAAACAAACTCAAATGTGTTATAAAAAATGAACTAAAAGCCACACAAAACGTCTATTTGTTAAATATGTTAGACAAATAGTCAAAGTTTGGAGAATATTCATACAACCTCCTTTGACGTTTTATGAGACGAATCATACTGACTGAAACGAGACATAATTTCACTAAAAAACAAAAATGTAATCATGTATTGACAAGCCTCCGCCAATATTGCATAGAAGAACTTTCAATCACTTGCATCATGCACTAACATTTTCCATGGACATAGAATTGACACAGCTTATTCCTTTTCCACCCATGCCAGAACAATCAAGATTTTGTTTTAAACGTGCAACGAGCGGTTCTATAATCGGTCTTGCACTTAACATTGAAAGATCGTTAAAAGACTGAGACTATTCAGGTGCTGGTTGCTTGCCATTTGAATTGCCAGTCCTTTTGAGATTCTCCGCTTTTGAGAAGCTCCATCACTATTTCTCTGGATTTAAGTTTGCATTACCTATCCAAATGTGTGTCTCTTGATACCCTTACATTTTCGGAGGATATACACCAATAGATGGGACCGTCAGGTTTACATCTCCACCAAAGGACAAGGCTAATGGAAGGTGTCTTGACCAAGAACACACTGACTAAACTCAGTGGTGCCGGTGACGATCGAACCCGAGAAAAACGTATTGCAGCATTAATCGAGTCATTCAAGTCTATAATCCAGTTGTTTTATACTTTGACATCAATTTTACAATCACTCTGCATTCAACATTCGCAGGACTGAGTTTGCATATTGAATATAGAGCTGGGTTCGAATGTTGAGATCAGGACTAGGTCAGAGTGTCCAACGCAGGGTTGGAATCGAATGTTGAACGCAGGACTCCGTTTAAATGTTGAACGCAGGGCTGAGTTTGAATGTTGACCAAAGGGCAGTTTCGAATGTTCAATGCAAGGCTATGTTCGAACATTGATCACATGGCTGATTTCGTCTGTTGAAAGCAGGACTGGGTTTGAATGTTTAACGCGGGGCTAGGTTCAAATGTTGAATGCATGACTGTAGCAGGGCTGGGTTCGAATGTTCAACGCAGAGCTGAGTTCGAATGTTAAACGCATGGCTGAGATAAAACGTTGAACGCAGGGCTGAGTTTGAATGTTAAGCGCCGGACTTATGTCGAATGTTAAAAGCAGGGCTGAGTTCGAACGGTGGACGCAGGGCTAGGTCCGAATGTTGAATGCAAGGCTGGTTGTTAGTGTTTTCAGAACGAAGAGCTCGTTAAGCGCCGCTCGTTGAGTTCAAATTATCTCCCTTTAATATATTTCCTGAATTCACAGTATCCCCAAGATCCGGCACCTTTCATTGTCAATGTCTCAATATAGCTGTGAATGGTTGAATGCTTAAATGTGGCCCACTCATATGAGCTATACTTGTATGTATGTATGTATGCGTCTATATGTTAATTGTGCCTCCAGACGAGTGGGTTATGGTGTAGAGATACAGTTCATCAGCGTGTGTTGCAGCTATCCTTTATATGAAGTGAATGCATACGCTTGATTTCTGTGTATCTCGTCATAGCTAGGCGCCCTGCCGTAGTTCGTCCGAAGGTTGTCTGTCCTTGGTAGTTCACATATTTCTCCCTATATATAATTCTGCTCTGTGAACGTGAGATCCCAACTTTCGAAAGTTGCCGAAGTGAGTTCAAATTATCTCCCTTTAATATATTTCCTGAATTCACAGTATCCCCAAGATCCGGCACCTTTCATTGTCAATGTCTCAATATAGCTGTGAGTGGTTGAATGCTTAAATGTGGCCCACTCATATGATCTATAATTGTATGTATGTATGCGTCTATATGTTAATTATGCCTCCAGACGAGTGGGTTTGGTGTAGAGATACAGTTCATCAGCGTGTGTTGCAGCTATCTTTTATAGGAAGTGAATGCATACGCTTGATTTCTGTGTATCTCGTCATAGCTAGGCGCCCTGTCGTAATTCGTCCGAAGGCTGTCTGTCCTTGGTAGTTCACATATTTCTCCCTATATATATATATATATATATATATTTGTACTGATGTATGACAATCTACACACTGTGCACAGACTGACCTGGTTGCACAAGTACATTATCGATGCTCTTCGTGCAAATCATATGTATCCCCTCGCAACCGTTAATTCGGAGTTCGACAGTTTCCCGATTGTCGATAAGACTGTGTTCACTATATGTTTAGGGGTTTGTGTGCCCCAGTGGACACGGTGGCTTTAAACAACATTCAACTATGTATATTATTATTCTTATAAAGAGCGCCGTTTCTGATAGTATTCTAAGATTAAAGGGACTTGATGTGATCCGGAGAATATTAGTTGTCTATCCATACACGAGTATTAAACCATCATATTGTGTTTCAGTTCTGCATATACAATGTACATATACACTAAACTAGGCCTCATAAAATAACCAAATTATTGTTAATGAAATACTTTGGTCGGGAAACTCGACGACTCGGCTAGTTCTTGGGGCAAAAATCATTAATATTAATTCATATGATGCTTTAATCCTATACTATAGATTCGTGTTTTGTGATTTAAATACACTTTCAGTTCACAATGTGTACAACTGCTAGCAATATGAACCCCATCTGAATCAATACTGATGACTCAACAACAAAAACACTGAGTCGTATTTAAAAACGTATTTAATAAAAAAAATGGGATAACCTTTTTAAAATTACGTATTAAATGTTTTAATTTTACAATATGTAAACCTTTTAAGCCGAAATTAGGGTTTTATTTCAAACCTTTTATTTCGCTTCTTGGAGAAGGGGTTGGATGGGCCAGCTGTTACCTTCACCGCGTGCACGTCGCTGACTGGGCACTGCCGACGTTCAGGATGCCGAGAACTTGAGAACTGGTCACTTTTAGGGATTGGGCAGACTGAACGTCGGTTAACCGAGAGTGAGGGTGTCTCCTGCGTCCCATCACAGCACACATCATCTGATGTCTCCAGATCCCTTAAGTCGGAATACGTCCGCAGGCTGAAGCTGAAACAGATCTTCGGGGCGCAACCATAACCTCGGTTATCAAACGTTGAAGCGGAAACCTGCATTCGACCGAGGCTTTCACAGGCCTCATAAGACCTAAGGGTGACACATACATCGGGCGGTGTGTGCGGCGCAGGGGTCATACTGTGATGGGTGTGGCCCCAAACAGAGAACCCGACCATGTAGCGGATGTAGGACAACCACCTTAGCGGATGTAGGACCTCACCACCAGACCACTTCACCGCCACAGGGAACTACAGAGCAACTGCGACACGTCATCAACCTATCTACAAGAGAATTGACTACACTACACAGCAGCACCAGATCAACCGACACACTTATCTAAATCGGTCCAGACTCCATACGGCAAGGAGATACTCCGGAAGGCTTAACCTGAAGGGGTTCACGACGTTTGCTGGTGGAGGAACCTTAATCCTTAGAAGAACACACACACACACACACATACACACACACACACACACACACACACACACACACACACACACACACACACACACATTGGTTGGATGGGGTATGAAAGTTAATACTCGGACCACGTAATGACAAATAATAATTCAACTGAAACTAATATGCGGCTTATTTAATGCTCGCGCACATTTCATATGAAACTGAACCACATTATATGAGTTTTCTCGTCTCTTTAAAAGTCATAAAAAATGTATTGTCTGATCTCAATAAATTGGCGGGCTCGAAAAGCATGACCTAATAATAATAATTTTTTGGATGAAATCGGCAAATTACGCCGATATTTAAATAAGAACGATATTGTTGCAAAACAAGGTACGAAACTGGGGACGAAACGCGAATTTTTCAATTGAATTGAATTGGATTTTAAGGCGCACCAGCACATGAAAGGTTATATGGCGCCTAACAGAAATGAACATGCCAGGCTCATCCCCCATTTACATCCAGATAAAATATGTAGAATTGGTCTAGAACCTTGTTACCTGCAGAACTGCAGAGTTGATGCAATTATATAGTACACACTCCATTTACGATGGAGCCACGTTTCCAAAATATGCCTACGCGGTGTCATGATGAAGACCTTGAATGAGCATGATAAAAATGACAAAATGAATATAAATGAGAGGGTGGGTGTCGTGAGGATGGGGTCCTACCCCTCTGCATGTGACGGTGTTTGTGAGATTGCAGTGGTTGTATTCTACCCCGGCAAACACACGGGGAGAATTTTTCAATAAAATTACTTATTTTGGTACAAAATGAAGATTTACTTAATATATTTTCTACCTCAGAAGACGTGAAAAAAGTAAAATGCAATGTATGTATAAACCAGGATCATTATATGTACAATTTGCAAATGTATATGGGTCGAGTACGAAATAAGCAACTTGTAATGAAATAGTAACCGGATAGCACAGTTTATCCGAAATTCGATAGACGTTTAAATGTGTTTATACTGAAAGTATTTTGTCTAATTTTTGTTTTTGATTAACTATTTATAGCCTACCATAGTATTAAAAAATATAAAAAAAATCTGTTATAAGGGTTTTGTATATGTCTATGGTTAACAGACTGTGATTCATGTAATTGACGATAAGCATGCTTTACAACTTGAATTCCTAGAGAACTGTCTAAAAAAAGTTGAATGGTAAAAACACATATTTTGAAACCTTCAGATGTTACCGTTTCGTCTGTGGATTTGACGTTTTCGTAGATCAGTCTACTCAGTGTAGAATGCGGCAATGTTTCCGGGATCTTTATGAGTCCGGGATGTTTACGGCGCAAAATGAAATCGTAAGTGCAACTGAAAGAAATCGCAAGTATTGGAATGGAATAAGTGCAACTCTTTAAAAGTTTTTTCATGGATGAAGAATCCATGAATATATAACGACACAGTTTAGCGCTTTAATATCGTTTTTATGTATAATGCCAACCAACGTGTCCGCACTGTCACTTACAATGAGTTTTGATTTATTATCAATTTGAAGGACTATTTTCCATTATGTGAATTGTGAAATCTACGAAAGCCGGATGGGATGATCAATATACGCCTCCTCACCTAGTTAGTATTACACATGTTACTGCGATTGTTCAGTAGTACTGTTCAGTAGTACGGAAATATGCTATTGCGTATTGAATGGACGAGTATTCAGTTTGAAGTATTTAATGGACGGGTATCCAAATATCTTCCGCTAAACGTTAAAAATTACTAAACGCTAAATGTTATAAAATGTAACATGTAACATTAACCGCCAAATGTTAAAAGTCAACAAAGATGCCTGAAGTATGAAATGGAACAGATCTGTTTTAATCGACTCGGTTGCATCATTACGAAAGACACATTATTAACATGCTGGACTGGCTTCGAATGTTGAACGCGGATCTGGGTCCGAATGTTCGACGCCGAAATGGATTCGAATGTTCAACGCAGAACTGACTTCGAATGTTGAACGCAGAACTGGGTCCGAATGTTGAACGCAGAAGTGGCTTCAAATGTTGATCGAGAAACTGGTTCCGAATGTTGAAGAACTGGGTCCGAATGTTGAACGCAGAACTGGAATCGAATGTTGAACGAATAATGCAGAACGCAGAACCAACTTCACACGCATCAGCTTCCTTGCATGTTTACGCCTATACATATATCAAGTCACACAGGCATATATATATTGTTTCAGAGTAATCACATGTAGCATTATAGGAACCAATCAATCAGATCAATGTGATAGTAGTTTTGTATAATATTTTTGAAATATGTTAACTTAATATGGATTTAATTTTTTTTACCGTATATGAGTCTAGCATCCTCAATATTCAGGTTAGTAGACAATAGTAGACACCATTTGGTTAGCTGCACCACAAATTCATATTACATAGTATGTAACACATGTTACGATTTGCAAAGTTAGAGCCATCGTACCATCGCGTATCGACGTTTACAAGTCGAAACGCGATGGTAAGATGCAGATAGTGCGGTGGTACGATGACGATGGTCCATGCGTTATGGCCATCGTTTCATCGCCATCGTACCATCGCACATCGACTTGTTACAACTTTACAAATAAAATAATAAAGATTATTTCCCTCGTACTTTTGTATAATATGTTTGAAATATGTTAATGTAATATGGATTTAAATTGTTTTGCCGTATATGGGGCTAACATCCTCAACCTTCAGGTCAGTAGACAAATTTAGACACCATTTGGTTAGTGTATAAGCTTCGTGTTTACTGTATACATATATATCCTATAAAGTTATTGAGCGAAACCTAGTAACAGTGACCCTGATCCTAGTGACCCTAATCTAATCGCAAGTGGGGTGAGAGCAGTTTTTGTAATATGTTATGTTAGAATGAATCAATTATACTCAGATCTAAACGAACAATTTATAAAAATGGATACTATAGAAACAGACCAACTCTGCATAAAATGATTTTGTTAACATATGACTAAGATACAATATATTTCCTCATCTTCATATGTAAAGCCCTTAATAAAAGAAACGAAACTATGTTTGCCAACAGGTGATTGCCAAAATTATACATTCTATTTATGGATATGAAATATAATGTAACACTTGTATGTTAAGTGTTGTTTAATTTGTCCTCCATATATGTATACTGAAAAACATAAAGTTTAGCACGACTTTTTAGGGACATAAACATAATATGAACATTGACCTACTTGTTTGAAGGCATTAGAAATGCTAGATAAGGATGTGATTTTCCAGAGTTTCCTCCCTTAAATTAAAAACAACTGATTTCCTTATACAAACGTATTGCTTTGAACACATTTAATGTTTTGCTTTGACAAGAATTGCCCGTTCTGTAAATGTTTAAGCGAGTGTTATTTTCAAACAAAAACAATATGAATTTTAAAATTAACTCCCTTTTCATTGAAATGATAACGATTTTAGATAACCTATAAAAATATGATCCCATCATATTTGCTTTGTTTTTATCACCAAATAATGACTTCGTAACATTATTATTGATCATATCTATGTGACTTTATCATTGACCCCGAACACACACGGCTTTGTATCTCGTCTATGGAAATGATATGCATTTTATGGACTACATTTATTTTGCTCAGTATATATTTGTATGTTTTTGGGCTGTCAACATTATGGACATTTGGACATAAACTTCATGTTAAACATTGTAGTCTTAAATATAGCGTTGTAATTTTGAAATTTGTATGACTTAATTATAACATAATTAGTATTGTTAACAGTTCCAAAAGACGTTTGCCTTTAATAGCCGACTCACACGTCCTTGACAATTTGATTGACAAGTTTGAGCAAACTGCCTTATGTTTTCATCAGCTGATTTTACAAGACACATTATTGTCCAATTACTTATCATTCAACAAATTGTGCGGAAAATTAAATATAAATTGAGTACTAATTGTTCCACGCGACGTCCGTCTCGTCTCGGTCACCAAACCGTGAAATTGGTATATTGCGTTGAGATTACTCAAAGCTAAGTGACACGTGCCAATTAACCTACTCCGGAAAGCGAGATTCTCATTGGCTAATTTCTGGCGAGTTACCTGAGATAAATGCAATCAACCAATCAGCACGCACATGTGTAGTTGAGTAAAACTAATTTAATTTAACTGAAGGAAGGAAAAAACCTAATTGACAAAGCCTGAACATTTTACTAGTGTTTATAAGCACGACCTGTAACAGTTTCGTCATAATCAAAACGTGTGCCTTACTGATCATACCACTGGAATATCAAACTATCACAATGGTTGGACAGAAAAATTCTCCTATAACGTTGGATACTTCATATCTGAGAAAGGTAAGAACGGTATTATTTTAAGTTTTGTTAAATATTGAACTAAATACGATTCGTGGCCTTCGTGACTGACTCGGATACCGGAATACATAATTCGCATTGTTCGTCCGCCGTATGCGCATTTACCCATATAGTCCCAGTTATAGCCGTTTTGTTTTAAATCTTTATTCAAAACTGTAAATATATGGCCTAATTATTTGACAAGCGCTAAATTTCTTCAAGGAGTCCATTGATCTTGGGCGATAAAGTCAATGTAACTTAAAACAAAGTGTGGTTAAGGGAAATGTTGGTATATTTGGCACAAACATATTATGTATTCTACGTAATTATGCAGTCCTTCTAAATATTGCATTAGAGAGATCGTCCACAGGCAGGGAATATAATTTCTTGCCACTGTGTTATTTTTCCCGACGCAAACTAAATGTATCAACGTATATGTAGTAATGTACCCTTCATGTATATGTGTTTGTTATGTTCAGGTCCGGAAGCCGCTGATAGAGAAGAAGCGACGCGACAGATTGAACAGCAGCATCGACCGACTCAAGACATTACTGGGACAGTCTCTGAACAATGTAAGTTACCATTTATAATTCTACTACAAATGCCGCTTGTGTCGTCTGCACCATATTGAGTCACGTGTTTGTTCAGTTTGCAACTCTGCCTAGTAACCATTTATATTTCGTCTACAAATGAAATGCTACTTGTGTCGTCTGCACCATCTTGGGTCACGTGTTTTTTCAGTTAGCAACTCTGCTTAGTAACCATTTATAATTCTACTACAAATGGTGCTTCTGTCGACTACACCAACTTCGGTCACATGTTTGTTCAGGTTTCAGCCCTGCTTAGTAGAAAATATTCGTTTTTCATAAAGTGATGCAAGGAATTACCCCATTGTGTACTCAACGGTTTGAAATTCACGTGTAATACCTGGGGTGATAATTGAAAGTCATATAAAGCCCTGGTAATACTAACAAAAAAGACTTCTGCAATGTGCTGTGAATATTAAATTTCACTTAGTTCAAATAGGGAGTAAGTACATGTATCCCTAGTAAATTATCACATAAATTAATATTGATTGATTATGCAACAAAACCTCCCGAGTCGTCCAGAGTTTTCCAGACTATTTCAGTAATCAAATTTAACTGAACATGGGGCCTAATTTAGAACCAAACTATGTTGTATTAGTAGTTGGACCGACATAAATATCTTCCAGATCGTCTCCAGTTCCCCTAAACCGCTAAGAACACCTATAATAGCATTTCCGTTCATTGTAACCCCAGATTAGCCCGCGAGTACAATGTCCGGCTGTTGATCAGTCATTTCCCCCAAAACACCCCCTTGTCACATAAATGGAATGGTCTTAATTCAAAGAAAGAACAGTTCATTATATATATGTAGGGGGTTAAGGGTTAATGTCGGCTATTATTTGTCAAGGACCATTGTTGTGTCTTGTCTTAGGATGTCTTTTGGAATTCAACATATTAAGACACATTTTTTAATTCAATTCAAATTTTACTGGCATAAAATGATTACGAAATGTATGTTTCCAAAAACAAACAAATAAAACACAATACATATACGTCCATATGAGTAAGACCCAGTCAGACACATGTGATCAAGTTAGTCCCAATGTTTCATATATATCTTATATATAATTTCAACACTTGTTTATATCATTACCCTGTAATAAAAAGTAGAACTTGTGAATATCATTTTTTCATAAGCTGTGTATACGTTAAACAAATCAATTTTATATGTAATAAAGGACCATTATGTCACGAATCCAATCATCAATTGTATGATTCTAGCTATATACATGCTAGAATTTTAATGATAACTATACCTTCATATATTACATGATGCTATAGATCTGTCATTCTTTAGAAAAAATCATATTAAACTATAGTCGTTAGATATATGGTATGCATATCTCAATAACATCATTGTTCGGAATAGAACAAAGGTAGAACATATTTTCAATAAATGGCTATACCTATTGTGGTAAGCAATAAAATCAAATAAAATTTAATACATTCCTGAATATTACAATATTATATTTTTCTATTTTTCAGGCCAATATGTCAACTGCTAAGCTCGACAAAGCCGACATATTGGATCTGACAGTCAGCCATCTCGCCCGGCTTCAGGACCAACAAGCATCCATCACCATGGCAACACACGTCGCCTCCTACAAGGCGGGCTTCAGTGAGTGCACAGAAGAGACTATCCGCTACCTCACTACTGCCAGAATGATCTGTCCTGAATCCATGTGTCGTCTCAACGGTCATCTACAGAACGTCTACGTGAACACGGTGGCGAAGCAGCAGACGAAAAATGACGTAGTATCCATAGCAACGCCGAAGTATACGCATCGTTACACATCGTCGCCCATAGATAACAGTGGTTACAGACATTTGATAACTTTAGAAACACCGACACGTGTTCAAAGCTTTGGTTACAGTGGTTCTTGTTCTCCCAACAGTACTAGTGGTAGTGTGGACTGTGAGGTGTATTCCAGTAGTGACGTCATGTTGGGGAACATTCTTAAGGAGGAGACGCCATGGAGACCTTGGTAACCATGGAAACAACACATAGTACTACTACCCGATTGGCGAATGTTTCATGATTGTGCATGTCTGTTACAGTATTTGTTTTAAATAAGTGCGTATGCATTTTTAAATGTGCTATATTTATTTAATTATTAAAATTAATTCGACCAATACATAGCTTATTCATTAATTTTATCCATAATTAACTATTTAGCGATACACATTTATACTGAACCATATGCAAAATGTAATTTTCTAATAATGCCTTATTCACAGGCGCCTATATAATGCTAGATAATAAGTAGAATATGGGTTCCTGCTTATGACTAGCTCGTGATTAATTAGCTAGGGATCCACACTCACCACACTTGTTTTGCTAGATAATAAGTAGAATATGGGTTCCTGCTTATGGCTAGCTAGTGATTAATAAGCTAGGGATCCACACTCACCACACTTGTTTTGCTAGATAATAAGTAGAATATGGGTTCCCGCTTATGGCTAGCCAGTGATTAATAAGCTAGGGATCCACACTCACCACACTTGTTTTGCTAGATAAGAAGTAAAATATGGGTTCCTGCTTATGGCTAACTAGTGATTTAGTGAAATGGGTATCCACACTCATCACCCTTGTTTCGCTAAGGATAAATCGTCTATAAGAAGTAAAATATGGGTTCCCGCTTATGGCTAGCCAGTGATTAATGAGCTAGGGATCCACATTCACCACACTTGTTTTGCTAGATAATAAGTAGAATATGGGTTCCCGCTTATGGCTAGCCAGTGATTAATGAGCTAGGGATCTACACTCACCACACTTGTTTTGCTAGATAAGAAGTAAAATATGGGTTCCTGCTTAAGGCTAGCTAGTGATTTAGTGAGCTACGGATCCATACCCACCACCCTCGTTTCGCTAAGGATACATCGTATATAATATGTAGAATATGGGTTCCTGCTTGTGACTAGCTAGTGATTTTGTGAGCTAGGGATCCATACCCACCACACTTGTTTCGCTAAGGACAAATCGTCTATAAGAATATGGGTTCCCGCTTATGGCTAGCACGCGAACTTAGTGATTTAGTGAGCTAGGGAAATCGACAGATCACTCAAGGGGGGTCATGATATATATCCCAGCCCGGACCGAATTTGGACCATTTTTAGCTCCAGCAGAGCTTATGGGATGGTGTGTTGTCTGTCGTCCGTCTTTCGTCTGTCTGTCTGTCGTCCGTTAACTTTTCTTCAAACGACTTCTCCTCAGAAACCGCTTGGCTAATTTTGACCAACCTTCACATGGATAATCCTTAGATGAATGCTTTTCAGATTTGTTAAAATTAGGTCAGCGCTACATCCAAGATGGCTGCCATTACCATATATAGTCGAAACCTTAACAAATCTTCTTCTCCAAAACCGCTGAACAGATTTCAACAGTTTTTCTTTTAAAATGATCGCCAACGCTTAGACTATCAAGTTTGTTCAAATAAAGTCCCCGGGATCAAAAATGGCTGTACCCCGGCGGTCCAAAGTTTGTATATTGTGGTTTTGCATGTTTTTCATATAGACATATAGGAAAAAACTTTAAAAAATCTTCTTCTCTGAAACCAGAAGGCACAGAGCTCTCATGTATTACATGTAGCATCAGCTTATGGTCCTCTACTAAGTTTGTTCAAATGGTGACCCTGGGGTCAAATTTGTCCCCGCCTCGGGGGTCACAGTTTTACATAGACTTATATAGGATTTTTAAAAAAAAAAATTCTTCTCGGAAACTACAACAGCCAGAGGTTTGATATTTTGCATTTACTATAAGCTTATGGTCCTTTACCAAGTTTGTTCAAATTGTGACCATCGGGTCACATTTGGCCCCGCCCCAAGGTTCACATGTTTTACATAGACATGTATTGGGAAAAACTTCTTCTCTGAAATTGCAAGAGCCAGAGGTGTAATATTTTGCTGTTGCTATAAGCTTATGGTCCTTTACCAATTTTGTTTAAATGGTGACCCTGGGGTAACATCTGGCCCCGCCCCGGGGGTCACAGTTTTACATAAATGCTTGAATAGGGAAAAACTGAAAAAAAAATCTTCTTCTCTGGAACTGCAAGAGCCAGAGGTTCAATATTTTGCATTTGCTATAAGCTTATGGCCCTTTACCAAGTTTGTTCAAATGGTGATCCTCGGGTTACATTTGACCCCGCCTCAAGTGTCACATGTTTTACATAGACATGTATAGGGAAAAACTTAAAAAATCTTCTTCTCTGAAACTGCAAGAGCCAGAGGCTTAATATTTTGCATTTGCTATAAGCTTATGGTCTTCTACCAATTTGTTCACATTTGGCCCCACCCTGGGGGTCACAGTTTTACTTGTATAGGCAAAAACTGAAAAATATCTTCATCTCTGGAACCACATGGCACAGAGCTCTCATGTATTACATGTAGCATCAACTTATGGTCCTCTACCAAGTTTATTCAAATGGTGACCCTGGTGTCAAATTTGGACGCGCCCCGGGGGTAACAGTTTTTAAAAAAAAAATTGTTTTGTTTTTAATTTGATTTATTTTTTCATTTTCAATTTATTTATTTTTAAATTTTTTCAATTTTTTTTTTTGATTGATTTGATTTTTTTCATTATCTTTTTAATTACTTGACACTTACTTTCTACTCATCCTAAATGCCTTGTTGAATTTCGACGAAACTTGGCAGGAAGCATCGGTAAAATGTCTAGTTGTGCATATCACGCTTTTGTTCCAGTTCGCTGATTTTTGACCCTTTGACATTTTTATTTTAAATTTCTTGTCGGCGCTACTCCTCTTAAACGGCTTGTTGGATTCTACGAAATTTGGCAGGAAGCCTCAGTATGATGTCTAGTTGTGCAAAGCGCGGTATATCAATGAAATCTTGGACAATTTCGAAAGCCAGCTAGATCTTGTTAGTAATAACAGAGTTCTGGCCCTTGATTTGTTGAAAAATGCTATATTGTATTTTCCTTTGTTAAATCTATAGGAGAAGAGAGCTATATCTAGCTATATCTATCTAAATCTATAAGAGCTGTTTTAGCAAGTAGAGCGTCCACAGGCCCTCTTGGGCCTCTTGTTCAAAATTATTTTACTTTTAATTATCTTAAAATATTTCCGAACTTCAATCAATCCGATGAAACTTCAAACCGGGGTATTCATATACAATTAGTATACCAACGCATATACATGTATACTATACCATACGAGTTATATAGAGAACCAATTCTGTTTGAAGGCGCGGTGGTGTAATGTATATGGTCTCCGCCTCGCGTTCGGAAGGTCCCGGGTTCGAACCTCGGAGGGAGTGATGTCGTGACCTTCTTCATTACGACTATGCGTTGTAAACCTTCGCCTCTCACCGCTGCGGGTTCGAATCCCACTGGGAGCTCGACTTGTAAGGGAGGCAGTGTCGATTCTTACGGATGGCGGGAGGTGTACAGTACTGCTTCTACCCATGAAAAGTGGGTAGTCCGCCAGCACAAAAAATCGACCATCATATGTAAACTTAAATGAGTTGAAAATGACGTAAAACTACATACAAACAACACAAACAATTGAATTGAATTGGGGTTTACGGCGCACCAACACACTAAAGGTTATGTGGCGCTAAACAGGGATGAACATGCCAGGTTCATCCTCCATTTACATCTAGATAAAATATGGAGAATGGGCCTAGAACCTTATAACCTGCAGAACTGCAGAGTTGCTGCAAATTCTATTGTAGACACTCCATTTGCTATGGAGCCACGTTTCTACATTTGCATATGCGGTGTCATGAAGAAAACCCTGAATGAGCATGATAAAACATGACTAAATGAACATGAATGGTGGGGTGGGGGTGGTGGGGGGGGGGGGGGATGGGGTACTAAACATCTGCCTCTAGCGGGATTTGCAGTGGTTGTATTCTACCCCGCAACCACACGGGGACAAAACAAACAAAACACTAGACACCAAGTTCCACCAGGAAACGGACTCGAGTGTGTTTCTATATAAGCCCGAGGCTTTCTACACAATCGAGCTAAAATAAATTTGGTATAAACCAACCAATTCTGCATATGTAACTATATGCTATTGGGCATTTATACAACCTTAAAATACTACAAACTGATTAATATTATATAAGCCTTTTCATCACATTCTTCTTAACGACCTTGAGATTCGGTATCGAGCTATTATGTGTTATACATATCACCAGGATATCATGTATAAAATATATAATGAAAGAAGTCACCATTAAGTTAATCACAACACATTAAACTATCATTATATACTGCGACCAGTAGATTAATAATATACACGTTTTCGTTTAGTATTAATCGTTAAGAAGACCGTCATCCAAATATTTTAGTATTAATCGTTAAGAAGACCGTCATCCAAATATTTTAGTATTAATCGTTAAGAAGACCGTCATCCAAATATTTTAGTATTAATCGTTAAGAAGACCGTCATCCAAATATCAGTGACTTCTCCGCTCGACATACATCACGATTCCCGACTCGGCTCTCATCACCGCCGCCAGACGCTTCCTTACCTCGTGACCGGGTACCAGTTTGAACGTGAAGCTGGAATAAAACATTTAATATCAGTTTGGTTCCCACAATGTTTGTGCAATATGTCACAACTACAGAAATAGGTCAACACAACACATGTATTAGAAAGAGGTTTCATGGAGGAAATGATCCTCAACAAGAATAAAAACAACAGCAGACCATGTTTGTATGTTGGTTTAAACTCAGTTCCAATTTCCGGCGCCTTTACAGCGCTTATAATATATACAGCGTTCAGGCCCAGAAATTGTACTGTATATATGTTTATAGGGTAGGTATCTCAACAGTTTCCAAGTAATGAACCAGGGGCTATTTCCCCAGGGGTGGGCACGGACCCCGTGACCGATGGTGGCTGGATTGTTGTATCCATCTGCTCATGTCCAGTAAGTGTAGTACTGTTTTTAGAGAAGAAAATCTTTTAACGTTTTTCCTTTTATAAGTTTATGTGAAACATGTGACCCTTGGGATGGGTCCAAATCCGGCCAAATTTGACCCCATCGTCTAGATTTGAACACACTTGATAAAGGACCATACGTAAATATTAGACCTCTAGCTCATTGATTTTCCTATATAACTCGTGTAAATCTATGACCCCTAGGACGGTCCAGATTCTTCCACAGGGTCACCATTTGAACAAACTTGGTAAAGGGTCATCAGCTTATCCTGCATTAAATATACGTGAGATATATACCTTGTGGTTTCAGAAAAGAAGAGGTTTTACATTTTCCTTATATAAGTCTATGTAAAAATCTGACACCTGGGACGGGTCCAAACTTGACTCCAAGGTCACCATTTGAACAAACTTGATAGAGGACTATTCGTTTTTCCCTATATACGTCTATATAAAACGTGCAAAATCTACAAATACAAACTTTGGAACCCTGTGGTACAGCCTTTTTGGGAACAAACTTGATAGTCTGGGCGTTGGCAAGGAGATAGGATTATGCACGTGATATTTCAATACTCATGAATGAGCAGTTTTGCAGCAAATCTTGTTTGAAGTTTCCTATTTTTTTTAATCTATTTTTAGCAACTGTGGCCATCTTAGATCACACGCAGCGACGACAAGCACAACTCTGAAAGGGCACCATCCATTTATAATAATAACAATAATATGGTGGTACATATTAACAATAATCAGTATAGTGAGTTTAAGAATACACTATTAAGAATATTGTTCATGACTTTAAGATAATGATGTCATTAGATACACATTTATAAAAGGAATATAGGTGATATGCGTGAAATTGTTGCACATATATTATACTTCATCTATTGCACTGTAAATGATATTCATCGACACAAAAACCTCACCAAAACCTGATTGTTTTGGAAGTGTCTTCAGCTTAAGTGGCTCAGTTTATCACACTCAAAATTTTACTGGGTAAACCGCACCCTCTGGCAGAATGTGAGAGCTAGTGGAATACTGCTAATATATAGACTGAGTATATATCACACCACACAGTCCCGCGGAACGTGAAAGACGGTGGAATGCTACTGCTTCTGTTGTGGAAAGCGCATTCTATAGCAGTGAGCATATCTCACAGCACACACTCCTGCAGAATGTGAGAGCTAGTGTAATTGTGCTACTATTGTTGTGGCAATCACACACTATAGACTGAGTATATATCACACCACACACTCCCGCGGAACGTGAAAGACGGTGGAATTCTACTGCTTCTGTTGTGGAAAGCGCATTCTATAGCATTCAAGTGAACATATCTCACATCACATACTCCTGCAAAATGTGAACGATAGTGGAATACTACTATTACTGTTGTGACAATTACACTCTATAGTATTAAGTACATCTCACATCACATCACACACGCTTGGCTAATGTGAAATAGTGGAATACTACTGCTAAAGTTGCGACAACCACAGCTTATAGTATTGAACATATCCCACCAAAATGCTTCCACAGAATGTGAAAGGTGGTAAACACTACTGCTAATTTTGTGAAAATCACACAAACATCACACATTTAACACCTTTGTTCAGTTTCATTGAAATATTGACAACAGTTTCAGAGGAGTAGGCATTTTTATACATTTCCCTATATAACTTTGTGTATTATAAAATTCGCGTCCCCGTGGTGGTCATCTTGCAAAATTTACGAAAACGTAAAACACAAACCTAATAGTTTAGTAGCTAGCGTTCTATTCTAAAATGTCAAAATCTATCTTGCCGTTCTGAAGAAGACGATTTTTAACGTTTTGGCTATTTTTAGCAATGGTGGCCGTCTTGAATGCCAGATCGACAAAATAATCTTCTGTAAGGTCACAATCATATCAGAAGCATCCATGTGACATTTAAGTAAAATTGGCTGCTAACAGATGCCCACGCCGCCAGACGAAATGCTATCGCGTAAGTCGTGCTGGCCTTTGACCAGTAGAGCTAAAATGGGAATATCTATTTCCATGATTCTGAAACTATTCCGGTACTCAATACGAAGTTTAACAATTCTCAATAAATATTGTTTTATTACGGGAAGTGTCTTAATATGTTCATTTAATATGTTCTCAACGCCACCTGCTTTACTATTTTTAAACGTTTATGTTATCTTTTCGATTTCAGCTAATTTCATCTTTAAAACAAGAGGTCAATGACCTTGAAGCTCTACTGATAGGTTTTTGATCAGCATTCCTGTGAAGTTTCATGAAAATCCGTCATGTAGTTTCAGAGGAGTAGTCGCTACAAGTTTTCCTTATATAACTCTATGTAAACAAAGATGGCCGCTGGCGGCCATGTTTAACGTTAAATCAAAATAATTTTGACAAGGATCACAATCATGTCATACTGATTATTTTAGAAAAAGTCCCATATCAATATCACTTATAGTTTCAAGAAGTAATCGCTACAAACTTGTATATGGAAAATATATTTTTAGCCATGGCGGCCATCTTGAATTTCCAGCCGACCTGAAGTTTTGCTAGAATCAATTAGACATCTAGTCTCGGCCAGGTAGACCGTATCATGCATATGTCTTACTTGCAGATATCGGTCTGGGCAGATTAGGCCAATTAAAGCGCCCACTGGCGATAAGCACAATTTATTCGCGCGTTTTTTTTCACGTGCATGAAGTCGATGTTTGCGTGACGTCATGTTGTAAATAAACGTACAACGTCAATTGCTGATGCATCAGTAGTCTCGATCATCCAGACATCTCGCGAGACTTCTCTCAAAGAAGTCCAAACGATGGTCTGGAGTAAAGCTTCTTTAAAAATTTTGACATCAAAACGAGGTGTGGACAAAAAAAAATCACCGGCCTCTGATTGGTCAACTTCAGTTTGTTACGGAAATCCGTGGGAATCACCCCCGACGTCACGACGGCGTCAAAAAATACGTGACGTTACGCGCAATGTTGTGCAATAAAATTACTCCAAACATAGTCAGCGGATCACGATAAATGCTAAAAATTAAATTTTAATTTAAATTAAACATCATTTTGTAAGATTATATTATGTTTTAGAGAAACTACAATAAAACGAAGTTTATTGTATATTTAATTAGAACGTACAAACATCCCATTGGAACTAATGTTGCGCGTAATTCAACGTACACTTTGATGTTACAATCAAAATGACGTCACGTCGCAGTCAGTTTTGACGGTTTGCGCCGTCTATCAGTCAAAATTGTTAAAGAACAGTGAGTCCAGACGCTCGCTAGCGCTCGCAGTCAGCTTGAGTGTGTCTGGATGATAGAGACTAATGCATTAGTTAAACTTTTTAACGTCACTTGCTGCTTCTCATAAGTTAAAAATAAGAAATTATTATTAAATTAACTTAAAAATATGTATTTTGAAAGTCTCGTTGAATCTCTCAAAATCTCTCCAAAATCGCCCAGAATGAGAGGGTGATTTTAAACGTCCTATTTTCCCCAGGCCCTGGTTCTGGATCCGTGAAGCATAGCGTAACGAAGAAATCAGAAGCGGGCCGGGTGACCGAGGCTATTAGACATCAAGAACAACATTCGTGTGAAGTTTCATGAAAATCCGTCAAGTAGTTTCAGAGGAGTAGTCGCTACAAAAAAAAGTTTACGGACGGACATACAGACAGACGGACAGACGGACGGACGACGGACACCGCACCACGGCATAAGCTCTGCTGATCTCTGATCAGTAGAGCTAAAAACAAACACAAATGCAACATTTAATGCCTCAAATGAATGAGCTAGCATTTCCTTTAATGTTTTTATTATCTATGTCATACTAAAACATAATTTTAAAATGTTTATGTAAATCATTGAATGGCGCATTTACATGCACAAAGTTTCTTTTTACCATTTGATATTTTATAGTACTATCACGGAATTCGATTTGAAGTCCCTATCCCGCGATCAACAGGCAAATTGTACAACATATGTACATCGTTTCTAAACCTTCTGATAACGAGGTATATAATTATATAAGTTACATATTTTGAGAGTCCAATCTCTATAGATAGACACAATATAAACTGATTTAATCAGCCTGAGCCAGGACTATCGCCAAAACTGAAGTTTCTAATTAAGAGTTACCAACTCAAAATTCATTTTACTCATATTAAATCTTGGGTATTTAAGTACCTGTGAATAAACATATACTTTTAATCGGCATATATACATCATTTTATGACCTGAACACATGGATAGGGTTTGGATAAACGATTTTGTAATGCAATTGTGCCGTTAATTGGTGGGTTAGTGTCTTTAACCAATGTTCGTAGTTTAAAAAGGAAAACAGTACCATAATGGAAATTTACATTATAGGGTATGTTCACACCAGGATCATAGAACGGATACTTACTTGTATAAAAGTTTAGCTAGAACAACTTTTTCTTCATTCATTGCAAAGTGCTGGCCAATACAGTTTCTGAAAAAAGGAAAGAAAAGTCTTCTCCGAGTGCAAAATAAAGACATACAACAAAATATTGTGACCAAAACATATGATAAAAGATAACTAATAAAATAACCAAATACGTAAGGTAAACAACGTTATGACGTTTGTCTAGGTGATCTGCATCTAACAGAATGGAGAAATGTCTGCACAGAGAAAGAAAGATTATTCTTGAAATAAAACTGTTCGTAGAGCATACCTACTACTAAATAAACCATCGGTCAATTGTGCTCTTAAAAGGTAAGATTAAGCAAGTCCCATAAATGGCTGGATTTTATGACCGACAATTACACGCATGTACAAACCTGGGCCCACCGGAGAAAGGCACAAACTGGTAAGGGTCCATCTTGGCGGCATTCTCCTTGGAGAATCTGTCGGGAATATAGTCCATGTGATTGTCCCCCCACACCGACGCGTTGTGGTGGATGGACCAGATGTTGATCTGGTGTAAAATAGTGTGAGTAGTAAATAAAAACATTACAATAGTGTATTTTTCTAATATTTGCCAGCCACCCTCCCCACAAACTCGTGTGCAGTCGACGGATACAGTATTTGTATTTAGTATCATAGTTAAGTAATACTATTTTGGACGATATATGTTTCACCCATTTTCTGCGTCAAATTATTACAATTATATTATACATCTATAATTTTAGAAACAGAAACTAAATTATGTATTATAATTATTTAATAAGAGCTGTCGGAGAACAGCGCAGCTCGACTATTCGATTTTTCAGAGAATAATAAATTATATAGCTAGTATATACCATCAGAAAACAAGGCGAAAACAATGTGGGTGGGGTGGGGTGGGGTTGTGGGATGGGGCTTGTATAGAAACTCGGGCCGATATAAAATTATGTGAAATTTTATTATTTTTATCTGTTTTAATCCAAAATTTCTGTCATTTAAAAGCAATTTGTGGTCGAAACGCAACTCGGGAAGGAGCTGATATCTGGCGATTTTTATTGTGGCCTCATTTCATTTTTTTATTGATATTTCATCTGTGTATCTGAATTTAACCTAAATTGTTTTATATGTAAATGATTGTGTTCAAATTTAAATATTAATATCCAAATAATGGAAGATAAAATGAAAACAAGAGGCCCAAGAGGGCTTGTGGACGCTCTACTGGCTAATATGGCTCTTATAACATCAATAAGCGAGTGACTATCGTCTTAAAGAGGCAAAATATAGCATTTTTAACTAAATCAAGAGCCATAACTCCGCCATTACTGGTCCGATCTGGCTGGTTTTCGAACTTGGCCAGTAGAGATAATAAAAAAATAAAAACAAATAAAAAAATAAAAAAATAAAATATTAAAATAATAAAAGAAAAGAAAAGTCAAAACAATCTGGTAAAGTTTGGTAAAGATCAAACATGAAGGCCCTATCGCCTTTGCAAGCTTAATATAGCATATTTAACGAAATCAAGGGCCATAACTCCGCTGTTACTGGTCCGATTTGCCTGGTTTTCGAACTTGTCCGATCTTTGATTGACATTAAAAATCTATTAAAACTTGGTAAAGATTGGATGAAAAATGAAGGCCCTATCGTCTTAACGATGCAAAATATAGCATTTTTAACTAAATCAATGGCATAACTCCGCTGTTACTAGTCCAATCTGGCTGGTTTTCGAACTTGTCCGAGCTGTCATTGACATTAACAATCTGTTAAAACTTGGTAACGATCGGATGAAAAATGAAGGCCCTATCGTCTTAACGAGGCAAAATATAGCATTTTTAACTAAATCAAGGGTATAACTCCGCTGTCTGGCTGGTTTTCGAACATTGACATTAACAATCTGTTAAAGTTTGGTAAAGCTCAGATGAAAATTAATGGCCCTATCGTCTTAACGAGGAAAAATATAGCATTTTTAACTAAATCAAGAGCCATAACTCCGCCATTACTGGTCCGATCTGGCTGGTTTTCGAACTTGGCCAGTAGAGATAATAAAAAAATAAAAAAAATAAAAAATTAAAAAAAATCAATAAATAAATAAATAAATAAAACATTAAAAAATTAAAAAAATTAAAAATGAAAATAATAGAAGAAAAAAAAGTAAAAAATCTGGTAAAGTTTTATAAAGATCAAACATGAAGGCCCTATCGCCTTAACAAGGCAAAATATAGCATATTTAACGAAATCAAGGGCCATAATTCCGCTGTTACTGGTCCGATCTGTCTGGTTTTCGAACTTGTCCGAGCAATCATTGACATTAATAATCTGGTAAAGATTGGTAAAGATCGGATAAGATCGGATAAAAAATGAACGCCCTATCGTCTTAACGAGGAAAAATATAGCATTTTTAACTAAATCAAGGGCATGACTCCGCTGTTACTAGTCCAATCTGGCTGGTTTTCGAACTTGTCCGAGCTTTTATTGACATTAACAATCAGTTAAAGTTTGATATAGATCAGATGAAAAAGTAAGGCCCTATCGTCTTAACGAGGCAAAATTAAGCATTTTTAACTAAATCAAGGGCCATAACTTTGCTGTTACTGGTCCGACCTGGTTGGTTGACAAACGTATCCGAGCTTTTATTGACACCAACAATCTGGTAAAGTTTGGTAAAGATCGGATGAAAAAAGGAGGACCTATCTTCTTGACGTGGCAAAATATAGCATTTTTAACTAAATCAAGGGCCATAACTCCGCTGTTATTGGTCCGATCTGTCTTTTTTCGAACTTGTCCGAGCTATCATTGACATTAACAATCTGGTAAAGTTTGGTAAAGATCGGATAAGATCGGATAAAAAATGAATTGAATTGAATTGGGGGTTTAAGGCGCACCAACACATGAAAAGGTTATATGGCGCCTAACAGGCATGAACATGCCAGGCTCACCTTCCATGTACATCGAGATAAAATATGGAAAATGGGCCTAGAACCTTCTCACCCTGAACTGCAGAGTTGCTGCAAATTCTAACGTAGAAACTCCATTTACGCTGGAGCCACGTTATTGTTTTTCTGCCACTGCTCTTTGATATGAGCAAGATAGCACCTGAAACAAAGCAGGGATCATGATGAAGACCTGTAATGAACATGAACAAAAAATGATAAAATGAACATGAATCTGGGGGGATTCTACCACTCCAAAGGGATCTGCATTGGCCCTATTCTTTGCCCCGTTACCAAACGGGGGCCCCCGGATAAAAAATGAACGCCCTATCGTCTTAACGAGGCAAAATATAGCATTTTTAACTAAATCAAGGGCCATTACTCCGCTGTGACTGGTCCGATTTGGCTGGTTTTCGAACCTGTCCGAGCTGTCATTAACATTAACAATCTGATAAAGTTTGGTAAAGATCAGATGAAAAATGAAGGCCCTATCGTCTTAACGAGACAAAAGTTAACGACGGACGGACGACGGACAACTCGGCATCCAATAAGCTCTGCTGGCCTTCCTTCGGCCAGTAGAGCTAACAATTCCCCTACACCTGTCCTCCATGTGAGCCCATAAACCAATGGGGGCAGGGCGGTTGCGCATCCAACATTGAACATAGCTATATATGTGCAAAAAAATACAAAATAAATTGAGTTTCGAGTGGGTGTGTGGGGGGTGGAGGGGGAGGGCAACATAGATATACATGTAAGAATTGACCAAAACAACACAGAAATATGTACAAAAAAAACAAAAACAAAATGAGTTTCGAGTGGGTTGGGTGGGATGGGTGGGGTGGGAAGGCGGGGCGGGGGCGGGGGGCGCAACATAGATATGTGTAAGAATTCTATGTAAGAAATGACCAAAACACCACAGAAATATGTAAAAAAAATAATATCGAGTTGCGAGTGGGGATGGGGGGCGGGAAGGGTGGGTGGGAAGGGGCAGGGGTGGGGATGGGGGGAGGGAGCAACATATATGTGTAAGAAGCTATGTGTAACAATTGACCAAAACAACACAGAAATATGCAAAAAAAAAAAATAATTAAATAAACATATTCCAGTTTTGAGTTTGCGGGGCAACATAGCGTGGGGAGCGTGGGGGTGGGGGGGGGGAGGGCGGACAACATAGCTATGTGTAAGAAGTGACCAAAACAACACATAAATATATTTAAAAAAAATCGAGTTTTGAGTGTGGGTGTGGGTGAGGATAGGGGAGAGGCGTGGGGTGGGGAGGGCAACATATATGTGTAAGAAGCTATGTAAGAATTTACCAAAACAACACAGAAATATGTAAAAAAAATATTACAGGGGGGGGGGGGTGGGGGGGGGAGTGGAGGGGAGGGGGCAACATAGCTATGTTTAAGAATTGACAAAAACAACACAGAAATAGAAATATGTAAAAATAATAATATCGAGTTACGAGTGGGACAGGGGGGGGGGGGGGGGGCGAAGGAGGGGCAGGAGGGAGGGGGCAAAATATATGTGTAAGAAACTATGTGTAAGAATTGACCAAACAACACAGAAATATGTAAAAATATATATATATATATATCGAATGTTGAGTGGGGGAGGTGGGGGTGTGGGGAAGAGGTTGGTGGGGGAGAGGATAGGGCAACAATATGTGTAAGAAGCTATGTAAGAATTGACTATAACAACACAGAAATACGTAAAAAAAAATATATATATATAAGAAATTTTCCAGTTTCGAGTGGGGGTTGGGAGGGGAGGGGCGGCGGTGGTGGGGAGGGGCCAACAAGTTTAGAATTTCGAGTGGGGTTGTGGGGAGAGGCGGCAACACATATAAATGTGTAAGAAGCTATGTGTAAGAATTGACTATAAAAAAACAGAAATAATTATGTAAAAAAACATTGAAAAAAATAGAGTTTCAAGTGGGAGGGGAGTGTGTGTTGAGAGGCGGGAGGGGGGGGGGGAGTGGGGGGTGGGGGGAGGTGGGCAACATATATGTGTAAAAATTGACTAAAACAACACAGAAATATGTAAACAAAAAAAAAAGGTGGATGGCGTGGGGGTGGCGAGTGGAAAGAGTGAGGGCGAGGGTGGAGGAGGGAGCCTATGCCCAAATATGGGTGAAGTATGAATAGGATGCATAATGCTATAAGAAATCCCAAACCAAAATTATAGATATATACATGCTTACATGCAAACCTAGATCTGCCTTTATTGCACATTTTATGGGCCATCACAACTTGGGTTCTATGGGATCCCAGAATTTGCAGAAGACAAAATTACTTACCCAACCCTTTACAACATACTATAAGGAAACCAATTCCCAAATTTAGTTCAGCTAGGACAAGAAATGTAAGAGATATAGATAGACCTGTAAACACAGCTTACACGCAAAATTTGATGTGAAACAGACACATCTTAAGGGCTATCAGAATTTGGGTTCCATGGGAGCCCAGGGGTTACAGGAACCAAAATTACTTAAGCAGCCCTTAAGATAATGCTATAAGGAAGCTAATGGCCAAATTTGGTTGTGCTAGGGTAAGAAATGTAAGAGATATAGACTTGTAAACACAGCTTGCACGTAAAATTTGATGTGAAATGGGA
>JAWPHD010009395.1:0-104346 GCA_037043455.1 Cyrtodaria siliqua | reverse complement strand
GCTTATCAGTTTCATTTAGCAAATCTTAAAAAGTCTTCTGCAAAAATACAAGTGTAGACAGTGGTTACCAAATCCGTATGGACAACCTCATATGGGCCATAGGTGGAACTAATATTAATATATGGTGCAGTAAAATTATCACTTCCAGTTTGTGTGTTGTTGTTTGTTTTCTGATATTAATAATAACAACCAGAGAATCGGTAGAACCGATGGATGCATCCCGAAAGTTACACAGAAAAAAGTAATGTTAGTGTGAGTGCTTCCTTATTCTAAATGAATCCGTATGGAACTCTATTATGCTTCGGATAAGATTTTTCAAAAAAGGGAGACAATTAAAAAGGTAGTGAAGCTAGAGTTATGGTTCCTATTAACTGCACTCCGTCTCATTGTCCTAATCATTCACACCAATTTTAATCAAGCATACTTTTTGAGTCATGCTCCGGACAAAAAGTGTGACGAACGGACGCACACACGGACGGACGGAAAAAGCTGCGACTATATGCTCCCCCAAAATGTGTTTTTAGTTACAATATATTTTATATCAAAAACTAAGGTAATAGTAAATGAAAAGAAAAAACTGTGATGGGGCCTCAATATAATGTCTCTGTGGTAATCAGTCAGCGAGAAGTAAGCAGTTAAAAAGCATGCTATCCATGACTTTTCAACGACTACAATCAGCTGGGAAATGTGTCTTTAAATGATGTCACCTGTACTACATTACAACATTGACAATTGAATAGGTTACGTGGGTTCAAGCATGACTGATAGTGCTGAGCCAAAATTGATTATAGCAGTAGTAGGTTATCGTTTATACACAAACATTTTAGTGTACAAATTAAATGTTAGCATTCTCCAAATTGTTTGCATTCTATAGAATAATGTGCCTACACGCCAGCTAACCATCGGTTTATGCTTTATGCCTTATTTATACATTCTCCTGAATTCGCAGAACTTTATAGAACAGACGAGTTTTGACCGGAGTGAATTTTTTCATGTAGGACGTGTTGCTTTATTTCGCATCCACCAGAAAAAATCGTATTTTTAACTGGTCCCATCTAGTGGAATTCGGAAATCTGCGTCAACAACTAAACTCATTTTTTTTTGCCTGGGGGAACTCTATAAAAACTGAACTTTCATTTCGTAGGTTTTGTTGACAATTGTATACAAGGTTATGTAATGTAGCAAACATATTGACCTTGAACAATAACATCGTCACTACACGTATCAGTTCGTTATTTGTGTTTAGTCTGAAAATGTCATTGTTTTTACAAATCTTTGGACATTTATACAGGGTGCTATACGTACTAACGTCGTTTTATTACCGGATTTTTAAAGTGAAAGCTTCCTCTGTCATTCCTTTTCAAACCTGCATAATCATTTTCCAAACATTTTAGCAAAATACGCAACAGAAAGCAAAAATACTAACACCAATTTCAATTAACACAGAATACTTACAACAATTTCGCCAATCTGACCTCTGCAACCATCTGACTTCGCAGCAGCCGGTTGATCAGTGTGTATATGAGGTCCCTGACCTCCCAAAGCGATGGGAGGTATTTTCCCAAAGCGATGGGAGGTATTTTCTTCCCAGACTTGTGATATGATACTATATATACAGTGGAATTGAATCGTTATTCTTGTAAATCAATCCTCTTTTCTCGTTTTCTAGAGCGTCTCCGTGACCGTGGGGTTAACGGCGTTGTGCTGTAACTCTTCTCACCTCTCACCCACTGGGAGCTCGGTTTGTAAGTGAGGAAGTGTCGATTCGTACGGATAGAAGGGGTGTGTGCACTACTGGTTCTACTCAGGAAAAGTGGGTAGTCTGCCTCCACCACAAACAAATCGACCGCCATAATTATATAACCTTACATGTGTTGAAAAAGACGTAAAACACCATATAAACTAAACCAAATCGTTTTATTTTCCTATTACTACGAATATAGCCTTGAACTGCTGACACCGTAGTGCTACAGTTAGCATGACATGTCATCTAGTAGTGATCCGGGGATCGAGAGACCGTGAGATCTATTCAAACCCGGACCAAAGTTAGATCAGTTATCGAAATGTTTTAAAGGGACACACGGCAATCTTGAAACATTGTATATAGCAGTAATACATGTAGTAGCACCTTGATTAATTAATCAAGTATTCTTTTCACTTTAAACCTGCTCGCGTATATTTAAATGAAAGTCTATCGAGCTTTTGAGAGTTTTCAATTTCTCTTCAAATTCTGCCATGGTTTAAGAAACTAACCCGCAATATAACGACGAAATTTAAACTACAAAACCGTTTATCAAAACTCTGTCCAGTTGTTCAGGGAATATAATAACGTGCCGATTAAAAGTATAGGTTAATTCATGGATTCTTACCGTGATTGAATATGCGTAAAATGAATTACGAGTTGGTAACTCTTAATTCGACGCTCCAGTTTTAGGGTTTGGCATGGCTGGTTAAAGCCGTTTATATTGTGTATATAGAGGTTGGATTCTCAAAAATGTCAAGTTATATATTTACCTAGTCGTCAGTAGGATTACAAATGTTGTAAAATGTGGCTTTTTTTGGCGGGATAGCTGCTTTAATAATGATTACAAGTATGCAAATTATCAAGAAAAAATAGCTTTCTAAAGCGTAAGGCAAACAGCAAGAAAAAGGACGCCATTTATTGGGTTAACAACCAGTAGTAAGCTATATGTTCATTTCATAGGCAGCTTTGCAAAACAAATTACGTTTTCTCAGAAACGTATTGATCCTACTTCTGGAGGATACAGCGTTAATTACTCTTAATATCCTGATAGCACACTCCAGCACCGTTCATTTAAAACCGTTCATTATAGATCCGTTACCTAATTACTTATTTTAATTATTCTTTCCCGCCATAGCTTCCGTTTCATTCGGAACATGAGAGTATTATATATCTACGCTCTAGGTATTTTCATGCCCCATATTCTCGAAACTTGCTCAGCCAAAATCCTGTGCTTAAGCTCAAAACCCAAATATTTCTTTTAGCTATAACTTTTTTCAGTGATTATTTTTCTTCCCGAAACTTTCAGGACGGTTACTGTTACGGGTTGTACCATTCATGACTCTTACAGGGAATATGTACCATTCGTGACTGTTATGGGGAATATATATCATATAGTACCATTCGTGACTGTTATGGGGAATCTATATCATATAGTACCATTCATGACTGTTATGGGAAAGCGGATTTTGTATCTCATCGCAACATTCACGGCTGTTAAATCAAGTAGATACTAACAAAAACGATCATATCTCACCAGATCTCAAAGAAATTACTTATTCAAAACAAATTACAATGTCTGGTGTGAAAACAACACATGGTGTTCGGCATCATATCTTTGTTTTATCTTAAGTTGAACTCAGAAACAGTTTTACAGGCAGCCATAATGATTATATAATCATTGATACAACAATAATTCTTTATTAAGGATAATAAAAAGAATATTTTAGTTGTTTTATTTTGTTTTTATGTTAACACCGTTACAAATAAACGCTTGCAGCGCCAAATGCCATTTCTGTACGGGTTGAATTTGTTATACTGCACATACTGAACGTCGACATATTTACGATTGTAAGAGTGTTTTTCACGTTTTAACGCGCCGCTGAAACAAACTAAACAGTCACAAAAGTTTCTTATTGGTACTTTTCGATTATGTTTTTTTTATTGAAAGTGGTTTGTAAAAAATAGCATAGACGTAAGTTTATTAAAAGTGTTTGACTAAAAAAATACTAACATTTAGGTAATTCAATTTGTTCCTTTGTGAAATTTGAAATTGTGAAGTAAGGACACCATTCATAAACTTGGAGACTTTACTTCTCGAAACTAATTATTTCGTTTCCCCGGAGCTCTTATATATTCTTAAAATAGATAAACAGATTGCACAACTTGTATGTAGTTTAACGTTTAACAAAACGGGAACAAGTTGCATTCTCAAAATAGTATTTTGTAACACACTCATACTTGTCATTAGACATCTTGTTCTTTCTTCAAATAGTCCTGGCGTGGCGCAGTCGGTAGCGCGGCTGATTTGTAACCGGAGGCCCCGGGTTCAATCCTTCGTGGTGCCACTGAATTTCGTCGGTGTGTTCTTGGGCAAGACACTTTCCCTTAGCCTCGTCCGTCGGATGGGGACGTAAACCGGGCGGTCCCGTGTATCGGTCTATCCTCCGAGCACGTTAAAGAACCATAGGAATCTATTCGACAATAAGAGTAGGGCAGGTTCCCGGATTCCTATGTATCCTTCCCCTTTCCCTGGGGCGGCTCTATATAACCTATACTGTGTTGATGAGCCGTTAAACAACATTCAATTCAATTCAATTCAAATAGTCCTAAACCCTCCGCCGGGCACCAGGGACAACTAGTGTTTAGACGTATGTAGATGAACACTTTAAAAATCGTCTACTCTGAAACCACAAGACATATAGCTTTCATGTTGCATGTAGAATACTTTATGCTTCTCTACTACGTTTGTTTATCTGGTGATCCTTGGGTCAAATATGGCCTCGATCCGGGGTTCATTGTTTTAAAAAGACTTAATGGAAACATATTTAAAAAGAATGTTCTTCACCAAAAACTTCAAGAGGTAGAGGTCTTATTTTTTTGCATGTAACATAAGCTTATTGTCCCATACTAGTTTATTTAAATGGTCACCCCGGAACCAAGTTTGGATCATACAGGGCTTTTTTACCTTATATAACAGAGGCCTGTAAAGGGCCCCTTCCCAACAGAAAATTGGACTGTTTTTTCCCAACTGTGGCTGAAATATTTCCCAATCGGAAAACAGCAGTCTCTCAGAATTTTAGAAAAAGCATGAATTCTGCCGTGTGTTTTTGGCTGCTAAGTAAATTCCGACTTGGAAAAGTTAATACTTATGGTAAATAATGGATGACAATATAAATAAAGTATATTAATGTCATATTTACTTAATTTATAAAACCTTGTGTTTTTCCCAAAATGAGAAATAAGCGCGTTCTTTTTTCCCAAAATGGACAGGCCTGGGCCTCTTCCCATTTTTGTGGAAAAAAGCCCTGTCATATCCCATGGAACCACACAGCATAGAGCTCTCATATGCTGTATGTTTCATCTCTACCAAGTTTGTATAAATTGTGACACTGGAGTCAGCGTTTGCCAGGCTCAGGTCTGGGATCACATGTTCAACTTAGACTTATACAGTTTAACATAGGGATATATAAGAACATCTATAAAACATATTCTTCTTTGAAACTAATTACTATAATAGATGGAGGTTCTCTATTACAAAGTTTGTAAATATGGTGATACTGGAGTCAAATTTGGTTCCGCCCCAGTTGTTACAGTTTTACATAGAGTTATATAAGACAAGTCTTTATCGCATCTTCTCTGAATTTCCAACAGCTAGTGGTCTAATAGTTTGCATAATGACTCGTTCAGATTCCTACCAAGGGACACTTTTCCGATAGCAATTGGTAAAATAAGCTCAAAAATAAGTTTTTCATAGTTTTTACATAGGTTTTGAGCGTTTTCAGTCCAATTTTGTTTATAAAAGCCGTAATTTTGAGTTTCAGTTTGTTTTCGGGTTTAAAATGACGTGTTTGTGAGGCGTTTGCAACTGAACTATGTTTTTTGGTATCAGCATATAGGGTTGCATGTGTGCAACATGTTTACATCAATTAAATCTGCATGGCAACATATTTGGTTGGCATGAAACCACTAAATGTTTGCCCTACCCCGCTAAAATAGGATACTGTGAAAAAATGAAGATTGTGTAAAAGGTAAAATATTATTCCTTATCATTCAAACTCGACTTGGTAGCGTTCAGCTAGTATCAGTTTTGATTCTAGCTGCATTTTTGACATTAATGAGCTCGTATTCGCTACTATAATAAGGTATGGTACCACCAATTTTGAAGAATGTGCTTAAAAAGCAATTTTGGCATGGGAATCGACATAAATTGGCATATTCATCGTCCTAATTGTACCTAAAATGCATATTTTCATATTTTCCATTGACTGTTCTAAACATTTGATCTATTTAATATGGTGTATTGACAAGACATGCCCTTTGGCATGACAATTCAGACAGTGTAAAAGTTAAAAAAAATATCTCTGACTTTTGTCGATTTCAGACTATTGTCCTTGGTATTCACAAGACCATATCTCCGCAAATAATTATTCGATTTGCATGAAGTAGGTGTTTTTAAGCTTGTTGTGAAAATGACAACACAGAATCCTCATTTAAGAAACACCTGAACACGTTTTCTTCTCTTATAGGTTTACCACCACTAATTACATGTAAGCCTCCGAGGTGTAGTCGAATGTAGTTCCTATAATAAAAAGTAATCCCTCTTTTTTTGATGACAACAGGCATTATAAGTGGGGGAAGAAGCGTATTAATAAGTTTTACTGGATCACTGATGAACATTTTCAAAATCTCGACTCTATGCTTACACATTGTGAGCAATGAAAACAGTCAATCAATGAAAACAGCTGTACCCTTGACCTGTTTAGTAAACAAACAAGAACTTTCTTACATGTCTTGTGACCCCACCTTTTCTGGTGATTTTTCAAGTGGAAAATTAGTTTTCTATATGAACATTATCCATACTTGAGTTGAATTTGCAGCAAATCATTAATATGTGACACTTTAACATTGATGTCTATGGGGAAAATAATTAGTGGTATAATACCTTGAGAAACGTGTCCTAATCTTAAGGTATGTTTAGTGGAGTATTAAGAAACGGTGTTTGATAATGATGCGGTAATTGTTTAAATTATAAAATAGTTTGCTCACCATATGTTTTTAATACAAAGTACCGTATGTTTGCAAAGTTCTGGATGAATATTCTAGTTTAAGGTTTATTTGATTTTGAGAGCACTGACCTAATTCCGACACGCGCATTGTTTTAATTAACATCACCAGTCGATCATAAAATACTGTTCTCCACGTGGGTCTGTAAAGGTATAAGTCGAATTTTAGAGGAAAGCACGTGATGCTGGCATCTATTACTTGAGCAGTGTTTTGCAAACAAATAAATAGTTGTCAGTTTGTTGCCAAATAGCTGCTGGCAAATTTGTTCTAGATAGTGATTCGACGAGATTGAAACGTACTTTTGTTGGTAATTAGTTATTTCCGCAGTATAACATAACGCTTGGCTTGATGGTATAGCGTCCGCGATAAAATATTCACTTACATAACAATGATGGGTAAACAATTCATATATAAATGTAAATATACAGATGAGATACCGAAAATTCCGAAATCTGAAGCGTTCTTAAGAAAATTGAACAATAGGATTAACATAGAAATGTACATTGCCCTTATAAATGATACTCTTAATAAATTTGAAGAAACTTGGAGAAAACTATTAACAACACGTGGGCTGGCCAACGATACTCTCTAGCAAACTCATTATCTGTTATCTTACATTATTCTCTTCTAATACTCATTTTGTCCCTTCCTCTTAACACATAGTCATACAATATATTTAATATTATCTAAACAGTGTTATGTAACTTAACTGTTATGTGCTGTTTAAATTTGTGTAGTAATTGTATTTTTTAATGTAATGTTGTATGCAAAAAATCAATTTAAAAAAGAAAAAAGAAAAAGCATCCGCCTCACCTGCGTGAGGTCGCGTGTTTAACCCCCGGATCATACCAGCGACTTCATAAACATGGCACTAATATCTCCCTTGCTTCACGTTCAGCATATACAGGGTAGTTCTAGGACTGATTGGTCCGGTGTTAGTATCATATGACTGTGCGGGGATATCATTTCATATGCAGTCTACAGAGTGATATTCTCCTGTGTGACCGCTGTATAAAGTTGAGCATTGAACTCTCCGCTGCGAGTATCCCGGTGCTATGTGTTTTCACGGCGTAAGCATTAATCTAATAGTAGATTACAATAAACAATTCATTTCAAATTCGAAAAAGTTTCACTAGAACTGAAAATATATCACAAAACGTTCATGAAATAAAAATTGAACGTATTCGATCTTAGTATAAATACTGAAAAGATGATCCCTTGGAAGCAACACACACAAACAAGAGAAAAAAGTAGCAGACTCGAATTTATTTATTCTACTTTAATTAAAGCCACACAGAATGTGCTTGATGGTCCCAAAGGACCAGTAAATAATAACACTACTGATCTGTAGTCGGGGTGACTTTTTACGGCCGCCACAAAGCACTAAACAAACGCTAGTTCGAATGTCAATAAATACTGAAAAGGTGATCCCTTGGAAGCAACAAACACAAACGCAAGAGAAAGGTAGCAGACTCGGTTTTATTGCGTCTGTTCATGAGAGGTAATTATAAGATGCAACACCTCTCGCGCCTCCTAGCAACACAGAATGTGTTTGATGATCCCAAAGGACCAGTAAATAATAGCACTACTGATTTGTAGTCGGGACGATTTTGTTCACATTTGAAACATTATGGAAGGGACTTTGTTCACATTTGAAACATTATGGAAGGTACCCTCGTGCATGTCCGGTGAACTACGTCATATGCTTTAGACGGTGTTCCTAAATTGCATATAATTATAGTTTTGCCTGAAATATTACGCTGTAAAAACTAGAAATTATAAACTTACTTCAACATAACAGTTTTAGTATATTCACAGGGACTTAAAGATACGTATTCCTTTATTTAAGGGAGTTTCACAGAAAGACTGTCTTGGGCTCCTTTGCATCCTGGGCACACACATGTGTCCCCAAGACAGACTTCGTTAATGTTCGTGCAGAATCATACAGGCACCCAAGACTTCGTTAATGTTCGTGCAGAATCATACAGGCACCCATCTACAATATTTGTCATATTGACCTCGGTTAAAAATAGCCATATCTAGGAGAAAAGTATCAACAACTTCGAACTGTTTGCAACACATTGTTTAGGATTCTTTTAATGGCGCACATACTGTACTCTAAAGAGTGAAACAAACATGAAACGTGTCAGACGGGTGATGACTTTTGTGTGTAATTTGTGTTGGACAATATACTGTGAACATTTTCATTAGCCGACTTTTGTATTTACAATGATTCTGTCAGTGCAGAAGAACATTGTATTTTTGCGGCGGGGAGCAAACTTGAAGGATGGCCAGATTTAGCATAAGTGGCAGCCGAACAGCATTCAAATTATATGCCTACGCGTAGATCAATAGTGCCACCGGGTTTGCATGAACTGAATGTAATGAGAAGAACTGACTTAAACTAAGACGAGCTATGTATGTAATAGGAAAACAACAATATTCCAAATTCCAAATATCAATTGTGTCTGCAGAATTTGCCTTGTTCAACCTAATAAAATAGTTGATCATACTGGGGAAAAACGTTCTGGTTACGGAATTGTTTTATTTGATTTTACTTCAGGTAGAACGTGAAAACAACATGAGTATTGCCTTATTATGTATAATTATATATAGCAACAACTATTTCGAAAGTTGTTTAGTGATTCACGATGTCAGTGAATTATTACTAATGATAAGACATGTATGGACACCTCTGGCTTGTTATTGTGTTGCAATATAGCATTTATAGAAATCTTGTTATCATTACAACTCCTGTATTTAAGATCGGATTCGCCCAAAACTTTCATAGATTGTAGAGTTCAGGGTCTAGTTGTGCACGAATAGAAATATAGAGGGACATTCCGGGTCTTAACTCTATACCAATTGACAAGATACAAAAATTGCAAGAACAACTCGCGTCGGGCGCTATTTTTTTCCGCAATTATATTCATTTTTTCTGCGCCCCGTGTGGTTCACGGGCCCCGTTTGGTCACGGGGCAAAGAATAGGGCCACTGCAGATCCCTTTGGAGGGGTAGGCAGAGGGGTAGAATCCCCCCCCCCCCAAATTCATGTTCATGTTATCATTTTTTGTTCATTTTCATTAAAGGTCTTCATCATGATCCCTGCATTGTTTCAGGTGCCATCCCGCACACATCAAAAGAGCAGTGGCAGAAAAACAATAAACGTGGCTCAAGCGTAAATGGAGTTTCTACGATAGAATTTGCAGCAACTCTGCAGTTCAGGGTGAAAAGGTTCTAGGCCCATTTTCCATATTTTATCTCGATGTACATGGAGGATGAGCCTGGCATGTTCATGCCTGTTAGGCGCCATATAACCTTTCATGTGTTGGTGCGCCTTAAAACCCAATTCAGTTCAATTCAATTCATTTTTCCTGCACTTTGTTATTCATGGCATGTTCATCTTATTCAGATTTTGTTCGTTACACAAACACCGCCGCATTCAGCACTTCGGTGCTTTGTGTAAGTCGTGTACTAGTTAGTTGTTCGAAGGGAAGTTTTGGGATTAGTGTGAAAAACGGGTAGGGTAGTTTTCGTTTCCTGCAACTAACCCATCGAAAGTTTATATTTCTCCAAAAGCATTAAATATTGCATTTCATTGTGTTTGTCAACAAATCTTCACATGCTGAACTTTGAAATCCGACATAATACGAGATAAACGGAGACTGTTGAAAACACAAGAACGTCGAAAACGTATGACGTCGGGATACATGCATAAGACTGAACGATTGTTAAGAATGAATGGATGTTGTTTTACGGCACGTCGACACATAAATAGGTCATATTGTGCGCAAAAACTGACAAAATATGAATAAATGAAGTATTAATTAAAAATTAATGTAAATATATCAGGATAAAACTATTAAAAAATAAGGGATGATATAGTAGTAATATAAACTATATATGTAAATCAACGAATGCCCGAAAACGGGTATATAAAAAAGTAATTATATACAAGAACATATTATACTGATTTATAAAGTCTGATTTCCTTAAGGAAATCTAAAACTAGACTAAAATCTATAGTATTAAATAACTCGGTCATAGTATTAACATTGTAGTACCTTTGACGCATAGGATCAAAGTCTACACATTCCAGCAATATGTGATTGACCGTTAACGGTGCAAAGCAGAGTATACATTCTGGTAATGGCTCACCTTGTAATAAATATGAATGGGTATAACGTGTATGCCCTATTCTGCACCGAGCTAGGACAATTTCCTCTCGACGAATGGGTCTACTAGAAGAGCGCCATTCTCCGAGTAATGGTTTAATTGAATGGAGTTTATTGTTAACTGACAAATCCCAAGTGGCTTGCCAGAGCGACCTTAAAAACCGCATGCATCCTTATCGTAATGAAAGGTATAGATTATTTAACGGATGTGTTAGATTATCCTGAATGGAAGCTATGTTTTTTTCTTACGACTGAGCGGAAGCAAGTGAGTGAAAAAAACAACACTCCTCCCATCGAGTGAAAGAATTCCCGACTTTGGAATAATATGTATATTACTTTTGAATCAAATTTCCTATTGTTGACTTGTTAAGATCTGATTAACAGCAATACTTTTAAATGTCTTTAATATAACACCTGTCAGGTTAAATTAAACAAACCATGCCGTTCTTAAACAATTAAGACATGAATTCGGCAGAGACGTAGCTGGCTGACTTCAAGTCGTAGACCCACGCAGATGAGAATTGCTGGTTGATCATGGGGGCATGTTCCCCTAGTTTTAATTAAACGTAAAACGGTGCATTCTAACGAGCTTGTGGAGATGTTTTTGGGGGGGGGGGGATAACCTCCAAAATCATCATGTTTTTGACGGATTTCAAGATCGTTTGTTTGTATGGTGTTTTACGTCACTTTCAACACATGTAAGGTTATATATGACGGTCGATTTTTTGTGGTGGAGGCAGACCACCCACTTTTCCTGGGTAGAACCAGTGCTGTACACCTCCCGCCATCTGTAAGAATCGACACTTCCTCACTTACAAGTCGAGCTCCAAGTGGGTTTCGTACCCGCAGCGGTGAGAGACGAATGTTTACAACGCCACGTCGTTAACCATTCGGCCACGGAGACGATTTCAAGACTGTATTGGAGTTAAACAAAAGTCTACATTTCGGAATATTTCTAAACAAAACCGTCCACCCGATTAACCCTTCATTTTTAAGGCATTTTTAGAATTTTCGTATCTGGTAAAAAAAAGAGTTGTAGGCCCTTGCCTGCAGTTCCTATAGGCTGTTACGCCACTGAATGGTGATTCATATACAACATATGTATCCAAATATAGCTGTCACATGTCACTGATCAAGATCATTCATGAGTGTGTGTTTTGTGTGGAAGTGTCATTTTATAGGTCTTTCATTAGTAGAATGTTCTAAATATTCGAAGGTTAGCAACTCTCGTTTACTGGTAGAATTAAACGGTCACTCATTCTCAATCACTGTTATTCGAAGGTTGGAAACTCCAGATTAGCGAAATAATTGATAAATTCGATGGTTGTCAACTCTAAATATGTGATACAGTCGATAGTTGTCCACTCTAAGTCTGATCTAAAATTTTCGAACACAGTCAACACTCTAAATCTGTGATATATTCGATGGTTGTCAACTCTAAATCGAGTCGAAGGCTGTCAGATATACACGTTATCAACTTATTATATACATTTAAATGTTCTGAATTGACAAATTAAATACTGATAGACTCAATTCTACTATTTTTTGAAGGTTGTCACCTCCAGATCACTGATAGATCAAAGTTTGTCCAAAACGCTTTACATGACACGTTATACTTCCATATATACATGAAGTAAAGTTATTCAGCTACAATTGTTATGACAATTATTGACACCTTCTAATACTAGTTTCAGAATGTTAATGCATAATGCGTATTTGCTATGCCTGATATCATTGTCTCATTTCTTCTATTTCAGACTTGAAACTTGTATAAACGACAACAATGTCAAACTGGTGCGTCAACTCATTCGAGATGGTATGTGTACGCAAGATGAGTTGCATAGCTGCTTACTCACAGCATCCCGTCTGGGCAGAGCAGACTGCGCGGCGGCCATATTGGAAGCTGGCATTTCACCGGATATCCGTGGCCCGGATGATCGTGGCCCGGATGATAACTGTCCGTTGACACTCGCATCCGTCAACGGCTATGCGGCGGTTGTAGAATTACTTATTTTATGGGATTGTGATGTTAACGTAAAATGTGGCTCTGAACAGAATTCAGCTTTGCATTATGCAGCCGAGAATGGCTACCTAGAATGTTGTCGTCTGCTTGTGGAAGCGGATGCTGATATCAATGTACGCAACGGTCAGGATGACACGCCGCTTATACTCGCGTGTTTAAATGGCTATACCAGTATCGTCAAATATTTGCTTGCACACCAGGCTGCCGTTCGTCGCAGAGGATATCTTGAGAGATCTGCACTTCACTGTGCCACGGAAAACGGACATATACAAATATGTAAGATTCTAGTCGGTGCTAAGGCGAACTTTGAGGAAGACGACTCGTTTGGAAATACACCGCTTATTTCTGCTGCGGAGAAAGGGTATGTCGAACTACTGAAATTGTACATTGCCATGCAATGCGATGTTAACAAAATGAGTCATAGCGGATCAACCGCGTTACATTTTGCTGCTCAACATGGTGACCTTGAATGCTGTCGTCTGCTTCTTCAAGCTGGAGCGGAAATTGATGCGCAGGAAGTACGAAGATTTACGCCCCTTATGATGGCGGCTATGAATGGTCATGAAGACGTTATAAACTTGCTTGTTGACAACAAATGTAATGTGAATATGGCGTCATACAATAAGCGTACTGCGTTGCATCTTGCAGCAGAAAGAGGTCACGTGGAATGTTCTTCGCGACTTCTACAAGTCGGGTGTCGTATAGATACCCAGGACTCGATGGGGTGTTCACCAGTTCATGTTGCTGCATCTAAGGGACACACGGCGCTGGTGACGTTCTTCCTTCAGCACGGGGCTGATTTACACAAGGAACCAATTAATAAGAACACTCTTTTACATTTCGCCGCTGCAAGTGGCAGTGTTCCGTGTTGTAAAGAACTTCTTAACAAAGAATTCGATATAAATGCACCAAATAGAGACGGTATAACGCCTTTGATAAGTGCAGTGAAAAGTAAACACCGGAAAACGTCTATGTTACTTTTGGATTCAGGGTGTGACAGAAACAGTCGAGGCTTACACGGGATGACGGCCGTCAACGAGGCAGTTTTTAATAATTGTCCCCATCTTGTCCGTTTGTTGTTAGAGCACGGTGCTGACCCGGATGTTGAAGATGACGCTAATACACTTCCGCTCTGGTTTGCGGTAGACGCGGGGAATGTCGAAAACATCAAACTATTAACGAATGCGGGGTGCAGGTTTGATGTAAGGTCAACGTTAAACGATTCTTGTCGACCGTGCAACGCCTTAGAGCACGCGGTTCATAAGCAAAAGGTATCAATAATGAAATATCTCGTGGAAGTGTACTGTGAAAAGGCTATCAGTTGTCTCCTAGTGCAAAGGAACTCTGTGGATACTTCAACAAATTTGTTTACACCCACAAAGAATGCGATTAAATCGTTAACTGGTGAACCCGCCAAAATGAAAGCACTGTGTCGGAAAAGTATCAGGAAGTCCCTCGGTCGAAAGTGCCAAAGTATCGTCGACATTTCATCATTGAAACTACCAAAAGCAATAGAAGCGTATTTAGTATACAACGACTTGGATGCAGTGTTGCAAGAATGCGGCGGGAAGACTCCTGCATAAACATAAATATAAACAATTATGTTGGTGACTGCCGAATATTTTTTTCTACTGACTATAATAAGGCATGTTATACGTACGCGTCATAAGTTGTACTGGAATTCCTTATCATGTTTTTGACATTTGTCTTTCAATGTGTCGCGAGACCTTGAGTATCATATGGCAGACTGCCTTGGCTGAATTTACTTGTTTACAAGATATACAAATACAACAGCAAGACGTCACGACACACGCCATTGACAAGCATCTGTCATGCATAGTCGAATTTGCAATGGAACGAATTTGCAAACTAGTAAAAAGTCATCCAACGACATCCTAAGTTATTAAGCGCCAGTAACTGTGCCTATCGTATTTACCTCGGAACTAGACTTAGTATCCACACCTCTACACGCCAGTAGAATTTAATTGCAGAACACTTAACGCGTCATAAGTTATGATTTACCATGCCTATTCGAACTGAGGCAGTTCCATATGCGTTGTCAAGACACTTTATCTGCATTTGCTTAGTACTGTCTACCAAGGCAGACGTCGAGAGTGATTCAAATACGTTCAAAGAGCTTTCGTTACAATCGATGTAAAATAAATAAATTTAAACCAACTGAGGCAGTATTTACGAACATCAAATATATAATTCTTTTTTAATTGCAGTATATTGGAACCCATTTGCCATGCCTGGCTATACTTATCGTGAAATCATGGTATCCATGGACTGATAAGCTAGTAGAATTTAATTAAACGAATTCCCAAGACATTGAATAGTGTAAGACGTGCCTTATTCAAAACACCATGGATATAAACGCGTTATCAACGGTTTTGCAAACTTGTAGAATTGTATTGTTAGATACCCAAGAAACAGAGTATTATTTAGCATGCCTAGTCGAAATTACCATTAAACACGAGGCAATTTTTTCACGAATATACAAGCTGGAAAAGAAAAAGTTGAATTGCAAGATTGTGGTAACCATTTACCATGCCTGACCGAACATATCCAAGGATATACGCTGAATTACGAGTCGTTCCAAGGCGTTGAGGAATATTGTACACGCTTGTTTCTTACGGAAAAAGTTACTAGGGACACACGGCAATCTTGAAATGTTTGAATGGGGTGTCTCGATTTATATATCCAGTATCGTGTTTACTTTACCCTGGTTACGTTTAAAATAAATCAAATTTTAATTATTGACTATTTCGTCTTATTATACTGTAAGTTTTAATATGTTATTGGTGCAATAATTGAACAAATGCAAGTTATGCAGAAAAACTAGCGTGACAAAAATAAAGATTGCCTGTGTCCCTTTAAGAAAGATTCATTCTGTATTTCTGACATTTTGCTTTATATTTTTGTTATTATTTAATTAAACACTGCAATCATAAATATAAATACAATTAATAATGTAATAACAATTACTATTGCAATAACAATTAATAATGTAATAACAATTACTATTGCAATAACAATTAATAATGTCAAAGCAATAACAACAGTTCAAGTACCATATACAATTGTAAATACTAGTTTATAAAACAAAACCCATTTATTTTTTCTTCCTTTTTCAAAAATGACTTTGCAATAATTTAGACTATTGGTGTAATTGTACTATTTTGTTTAAAATGTGTGTTTGTTTTTTAAATGCAACGTTTGTCTTGGGTAGTGCACCCAAGACGCATGTTGCATTTACAAAAAGAAATACTAATAGAATGGAAGTCGGCGCACCTTCAGGTAAATAAACCTCTAAATTAGCTTAAAGATAAACAATTATAATATACTAGAATTTGTTACTTCAGTTAAAAATTGCGGTATGGAAAAAAAGAGAAAAACATATAAAGTTTTTCGGGCTGTTTTTGACGTTTGTGTTGATTATAAAAAGCGCTTATTTTTCAAAAAAAAATTGTTGACATGTATTGAATATGCTTGAACTTTTTTGTACACTATACATTATTTTTGCGTTATACATCTGTAACTTATACGAGGGGAAATCAACAAGGAGCTAGAAAGCCTTAATAACTTATTAAATAACGAGAGGAACTAAAAAATTAAATTTAGATTCCGAGTTCAATAGTACTTGTGTTAACATGGATTGTTCTTCTTAGCAATGTTGTGCAGTCAGTAGCGCGGCGGATTTGTAACCGGAGGCCCGGGTTCAATCCTCCGTGGTGCCGCTGATTTTCGTCGGTGTGTTCTTGGGCAAGATACTTTCCCTTAGCCTCGTCCGTCGGCTTGTCCGTCGGATGGGGACGTAAACCGGGCGGTCCCGTGTATCGGTCTATCCTCCGAGCACGTTAAAGAACCATAGGAATCTATTCGATAATAAGAGTAGGGCACGGTTCCGGGATTCCTATGTATCCTTCCCCTTACTCTGGGGCGGCTCTAAATAACCTACACTGTGTTGATGAGCCGTTAAACAACATTCAATTCAATTCGATTCTTAGCAATGTTGAAAATCAGAATTTAAAACAAAGTTGCGTAGAAGTCCACGATTGTAGGCTACCTTCATGAGTAGGAGGATATCGTTACTAAGGCAACATGGAAAATGTGACACTAGGGGCACTTTTAAAAAAGCCCGTAGCTATTCATGACAACATACAATGTATGTTGTCACATAGCACTTAAACGCCAGCTTATATTTAACTATGAAATAACGCAGAAAACACAGGGATGTGGGTAATAAAACAGGAGGTAGCTCTCCACCGATCGGAAACACTGAATATCGAGAACATGGTATCCATTTCGAGTAGGAATCTTCATTTACATGAATGTGCTTTTGTTGTTGTTGTTGTTGTTTTGAGAGAGAGAGAGAGAGAGAGAGAGAGAGAGAGAGAAACATACCCTGCTCTTATCCTCCTATTATTATCGAATGTAGATGCCCATGGTTCCTGTAACTCTGCTACACTGGACCCATCCAGAGGGCAAGCCTAAGGAATGAAGTGGTTTGCCCATGGACCCCCACCCCACCCCACCCCCACCCCACCACCCCCGAATAAAACGCAGTGGCTCCGCTGATGCTCGAATCCATCATCTCCGGATTCAGACTGGCCCCCTCAATTACTACAAGGATTCAGACTGGGCCCGCATTTACTATAAGGATCCAGACTGGGCCCCGCAATTACTACAAGGATTCAGACTGGGCCCCACAATTACTACAAGGATTCAGACTGGGCCCCGCAATTACTACAAGGTCAATTTTGTATTTTTGATATGATCATCCCTAATTAATTGAATTATATTGCATTATTGTACACGTGGTATAGAATAAAATAGAAATCTTTTCAGTATTACAAAGTTGTTGTTAAGAGTTGTTCATAGTTTGTATTTTTTGTCATATTGATCATTGGTGGTTGACAGGGTTCTGATAGTGTTTAATATTTTCGGATGGTATACTCAGTATATATCAAGAAACAAAGAGCTACATGTATATCAATTATGTGTTGATACCACTGTTGCAAACATAGTGTAAATATGTATTAATGTTATATGAGTTACGCTAACACATGTGTATTTAACATTTAAAAGGCCTTTGCTGCTAAAAGCTTTACATACATTTATATAAAACGATGAAAAAACTTAATTGCGAGCATAATATTGTATTTTATTTGTTGCATGTATGCTTTGGAATCAATAAAAATTTTAAACGATTCATATGTTGAGTATTTTTATGAATTTCCAACATCAGATGTTATTTTTAACTTCGGTTTTATCAAAGCCTCATCAAGAACTTCTATCGATTTATGAATAGCATAATTCTTCAACAAAACAAGTTATAAATATAAAGTGAACATTAACACGTTTTTTACTTAAAGGGGCACACGGCAATTGTGAAGTATTCATCACGCGTTAAAATTGAATTGGTACCTGATTTATTAATACAGTCATTTTAGCGCATCTGTGCCGAAGGCTCAAAGGTGAGCTACTGATGAGCTAAAGGCTCAAAGGTGAGCTACTGATGAGCTAAAGGCTCAAAGGTGAGCTACTGATGAGCTAAAGGCTCAAAGGTGAGCTACTGATGAGCTAAAGGCTCAAAGGTGAGCTACTGATGAGCTAAAGGCTCAAAGGTGAGCTACTGATGAGCTAAAGGCTCAAAGGTGAGCTACTGATGAGCTAAAGGCTCAAAGATGAGCTATTGGAACACTCTTCGTCCGTCATTTGTCGTCAACATTTGCTTCTCATGACATCTTCCCGGAAATCGCGTGGCCGACTTTGACTAAAGACAAGTAACGTGCATATGGATTATTCTTAGATCAATAGATGTCAAGATTGTTATAATTAGATCAACCCGACATCCAAGATGGCAGCCGTTGCTAAAAAATAGTCAAAACCGTTAACAATTCTTCTCTTCACAAACCGCTAAACAGATTTCAACAGTTTTTGCATAGAAATGATCGCTAGCAAGTTTGTTCAAATGAAGTCCACCGGGTCAAAATGGCTCGACACCGGTGGGCGAAAGTTTGTTTATAAGGTTTTACATGTTTTTCATAGACTATATAGGGAAAACGGGAAAAATTTTCATCTCTGACGCAACAAGGCATGGAGGACTCGTATTATGCATGAAGCATAACCAAATGGTACTCTACCAAGTTTGTTCATAACATGACCGTTAGGTCAAATTTGGCCCTGCACCGAGGGTCACGAATTCCAAAATGACTTTGCCGTCAGTTCCTTTTTTTTGTGTGTTTTTCCACAACATCGAATATAAATCGACTGAGGTCATTCTGTGAAGATGTTGTTTTTGAGGATTTGTGTTTATTTTGACAAGCACTCATCTATCCTTGCTTTGACATCGACATCAGAAGCGATATCCTGAAAACATTTAAAATGTGCAGGATTGTCTTCACCGAGTTGCGACTCTAAACACTGGCATAATATCACGTTGGCGATTTACGGGAAAGAATCATCAAAGAACTCGATTCAGGTATGGTTTTGTTACTTCATAGCTTTCTTAATATTTAACGAATTTTGTTGAACTAAAGAGCATATATTCTTACAAAGTGAGCTCTTTCCTCCGTCAGAAATGGTCAGTACATTCTGAGGTTAGCCCTCTCGAAGCCTTGGAAATGAAAGAAAGCTTATGACCGTGTGCATGTCAATCGAATTACCGCTGAAGAGGAAAGGAATCGCCCTGTAGCAATAAACATGCACATTTCAGTCAAAATATCCTAAATGAGGATGTTTTATGATTGAAATATAATATGCTGATGTTTATAGGGATTTTGTTATAATTTTCTCCCGCCATCCGTAAAATTCGCCATCCCAGTGCGATTCGAACCCACAGCGGTGAGAGGCGAGACAGTTTTAAACACAGTGTCTTTACTATCATGGTGAATTCCATTAGGGAGTACGTTATATAACGTACTCCCTGATGTCATACTTGCCTTCGTATAATGTTACATTGTATCACCGGTCACGTGACTATTGTCGCACTGACCTGTATGCTCTATCTTCCTTTCACTCACACATATCTCTGATTACTACTAAATTACAAGATTTTGGTAAAACCAAACTTTGGAATATGTCTGCCTGAAACTTATTTATTTCTTGTGTAAAGATAATTTCCAGAATATCTGCAGATTAGATGTTGCAAGATTTGAATTAATGCACGAAAACAATTTAGTTTTAATCGGGACTATTTTACTACAAAACTAATACGTACTTAGGTCTCCTCAATCGATACGTATATGTAAACATTTCAAACCGAAGCTCGATAGCAGAAAATTACTAAAAACAAATTAACTCATAGAAATAAAAATTGAAATTATTTAATATAGGTCTATATTTTATCTTTGCAGATCACGCAAAAGGATTTATAATAAACATCGTCATAACCTTTTTGAATAATCACGTGACCTAACCGTTCGCCCTACTTCCTTTGACGTTGACAGAGTCAAATGAGGAACGATTGTCTGGGTAGAGATTGCTGTATGATTTGACACATCACTCACGAATTTTCGTTGTGGGCGGTAAAGAGGTGGGGACTATTTATACATGTTTAAGACTTTAACTGTTTTAAATAATGAAGCAATTTATAGTAGATAACTAAAGACAAATATATTTTTGTTTAAACAAGAAAAAACGAAGCCACCTATTCGTACTCGATGATCAGTCGAAATAGTCCGTTTGTAAACAAATCCCATAGTTCTTTGAGCGAAAGTACACAGATGAGTGCAGAAGCGCCGTCTGATGGGATACAATGATAATGTTCACTGTTGATTTAATAATAACAAATGACGGCCCTCGGTCCGTACCCTACAGTCGTCCACTGTAACTTTAAGCTGTCGCCACGCATTTATTTACATTTTATGTTTAATCCTTCCACTTCACGTATTGCTCCAAGTTCACGATAAGTTCTTTTACATGATCATATTTATTAACGATAATCTGTTTTTAATCGTAATCACAGTTTTAATAAGGGATTTACTGATTAATCCATCGACCATTCATACGCCAATCCTGCTTTTGTATTGTATTAAGGTTTTATTTTTGTAAAATTAGAATTATTTAAAGCGACAAGTTTTAAGAACATATTGCTGTTTTCCTTTTCCAAAAAAATAAGAAAAATAGCTTTAATCATGGAATGGAATTCGAACTTGCATTTAATTCAAACTTGCAATTATTAAAATAGATGTGAATAAACTGGATCTTAGAAACACATCCGACTATTTTATTACCTACGCTATGTAATATAAAGCATTATCTTGAAATTGACGTTGATCCTTGTTTAGGGTGGATTTATTTTACACAAGAAGGTAAGCGTATTTCATTACTCCACCCTATTGATGTTGAAGACAGTACATTGGTAACTCTTTAACCTCATCATTATTGATACGATACTTCTGTTATTATATTATTTTCTTATTAGTTGATTTATCTTATCTACCGTTTCTGAATACAAATAACACATTTTAAATAATTAACCAATTTATTTTCATCCGTTTTCGCACACAATTTGACCTAGTCTAATTATTTGCCGACGTGCCGTAAACATTCATTCATTATGATGCCGTAAAACATGTAATATATAGAGTATGGTCTCATTGAGTTGGTTAATTTAAACATCGAGGTGTTTAAATTAAACCAACGAAATGAAACCATACCCAATTTGTTTTATAGCATTACATTTCAGCTCCCTACCATACTCTAAACTTCCCAAAACTGGTAGTTGTAGTACACCATTTATTCTGACAGGTGTTATTTCCAATTAAACGATTTACATCTGTGCTATATACAAAGGGAATTTTCAGTGACTATGCTACAACATTTATTAATTCATTCTGACCTTCAAATATTCTATTCTATTATATTTTTACCATGTATTAATGCTGATTTCATAGCATTGTTAACTTCACTTGTGCTATTTGTATCAATATAAAATATGGTGACTTTAAAACGGACGGACTGTGATATGAATAATGTATTCGCACGAACGGTCCTGTATAGATGAATGATGAATATGGTAATTAGTTTGTTTCCTTCTTCTTCCCTCCACACCTCTATGTATCTAGAAACCTAATCTGTAAACCTAACCTAATATATGGTAATGAGCCCATTACTACAACTTCAAACTGTTTTCTTCCCTAGAGTTTCTCTGCTTCCGTAGCTTGTTTCTGGTGCACTGGAGTAGATGAATAAGTACATCTTGATATTGGAAACACACGCACAAAAAAAATCACAAAATAAAACAAATAAGATTTAGATAAAACATTTTCTAAAGTAAAACTGGCGTAGAGGATTGTATTTAATTAATACAGAGGGGAAAAAATAATAAATAGTAAAATGTTTACAATGAGTGTGTTTGATTAATTACTGTTAGGATTTTAATTGTAAATACACTTCATGTGTGAGGTGGTTAAGTTCTTACATAAAAAAGGATGCCATGTATATCTATTGTCTTTATAAACATCGTGCTGTATACGAACCACACTGGTAAAACAAACTGCACGGGTGTTTTACACAGCAATGAAAACAGGAGATATAATACACCAGTTGTTTTTTAAGGAGATGATATACTCGTACACGACGATATTTTTGTAATGATTTGAAGTCCATATCCTGCATTTTACAACCAGCCAGGCCAAACCCCAAAACTTGAGCGTCGAACTATAAGAGTTACAGACTCACGATTATTGTTACGCATATTCAATCACAGTTATTTCAAAAACGCGTGAACACCTGGATAGAGTTTTGACAAACAGTTTTGTAACTTGTAATTTCTCCGTTATTTGGCGGGTTAGTTTCTTTAATACTTGGTTTCTTTCCGAAATGCACCAGTCGGTAAGGACTAAATACATATCCAACTAATGGTAGTCTGGTTCTCTGACCCACGATGCTCGCTTCGTCTACTCATGAATAGTCGACAGAGGACCAGTCTAAAGTAATGGTAGTCTGGTTCTCTGACCCACGATGCTCGCTTCCTCTACTCATGAATAGTCGACAGAGGACCAGTCTAAAGTAATGGTAGTCTGGTTCTCTGACCCAAGATGTTTCTCTGACCCACGATGCTCGCTTCGTCTACTCATGAATAGTCGACAGAGGACCAGTCTAAAGTAATGGTAGAATACCACCAATGGGCACTCACATTGGCGCTAACACGCATGCATTTTTTTAAACAGAGATGTATCATTTACGTGATCCGAGTACTAACTTTCATACCCCATCCAACCCCTTCTCCAAGCGAAAACGGGGTTAGCTGGAGTATGAAATAAAACTTTAATTTTGGCTTAAATGTTTGCATAATTATTGTAAAATTTAAAACATTAATAGGTCATTTTAAGCGGGTTATCGCATTTTTCAGTAAAACATGTATTTAAACATATTTTATTGTTGAAATATCCGTTATAAAATCCCGCTAATATAAGCTTTTCCCCCGCTTGATGGAATTAAGGTGGAACCACGTAATGTGCCTGAACATTTCATCTTACCGAGGCTGGAAATAGAATACCATGGTTTTGAATTAAAGGGGGCTCGGGAACATGATAGTCATTTCCAGTACTCATATTCATCTTCATTATTGAAATGAACTGAGCTTTTAAATGGTTGTAAACAGGTTGTTATTCCATACACCATTCCCTCAGCGGAATAGTCATACACATTTGACATGTTATAAGTAGTAAAATCAATAGCAATTTGTAGTCATTTTATAATCAACAGGTGAAGAGCCTTGTTTTTAATGTTTATTTGTTCGTACCCGAACGATTTCGAGCCCCCATATCACGTAACTATATTTTCGACTTTCATGTTTTCGTTCGTTTGCCCAGAAAGATCAGAAACCATAAACAGGTGAACTGAAAAGTCATAAATGCTTGCGAGTCATGCGCGCAATGATGGCACGGACATGGATTTTGATAAATTATTAGGCCATACAGTACTGGTGTCTTGTACCTATAATTTATATCATCCACAATTAATGAGTAATAACTATTTTTTTTAGATGTTTCACTATACGTTTTTTATTTAGACAACTTGATAATCAGAGGATAAAACGATCATATTTGATTTGTTTCACCGAAATATTTTTAGAGACTCTTGAAAAGAATAGTGTTGCATGTTTGGGATATTTTTTGGTAACGGCCTTTATCTCGGATGTCGTGTTGTCCTAATTTATCGAAAGATATTGAGATATCTCAGAATCATCCGTGTGGGGTCTGGCTACAAGTTGAGAAGCAACAGTCTTTTAATGTAACCGTCGACATGTTTAGAGTTTCCCCTTTACATCTCTTTATAAAAACGTTGAACATCCGTGGAAGGGAATTCTACCCCACCCTAACCCATGCCCGGTAATTCAATTGAAAATAACATAAAAATAATCAATGTCCAAATACGGTTTGGGCAAGGTTTTAGTTTAGGTTTGTGGACAATTTGAACGTAGACTTAACAAATTTTTTTAACAAAAAACATTTACCCAACGGTATTTCACAACATTATTCTTTTTTGTTTTATCGAAATCTCTTCAGCGGGTTCTTAAGCATTTAGTTTAATATTTGCACCGTTTTACGCTATAGCGCAACATTATTTTTGTAAGCTATATTAAATACTCTTTTTGTTTCACATACTGCTGTGCCTCGTTCAGACATTGTTGATAACATGTTGTTTCTACATCATCTTTGGCATACCACCAGTCATTATAACTGTTGGTGAAGCAGATATGTAGCAAACTTGTTCCAGAATGATGTTAGGCACATACTGAGTTTTTTGATAAATTCCGCAATCTACTTCAGGTTTCACACCAATATCAATTTCCACAAAGGATTACTTTATGGCCTTTCGTAACATAGACCTGTGCTTGACAGCTGGATTCCACATATGGTTGATGGTTAAATATCTTTAGAATAGCCAAGGTCTGTATTTTAAAACAAGAGACCCTAGAGCAGCAATGTGCCCACCGCAGTTAAAAAAGTGAAAATATACGACAGGGATAAATACTTTGCATGGTAACATTTTTTAATGATAAACCTTTGTAACTATATGCAGAACCGTCACCCGACGGGGCGGTATCAGTTTTAAACCCGCGACTTCATTTGTCAATAAGATGATTCATGAAAGAAATAAAATGCCATTCGTTATCCTTTTTCTAAGCAAATGTTCTAGATTTTGTCGATATATCTCTTCAAACAAACATTGGACAACTGTGGAGGTGTCATGTTCACCTTCCGTACGTCATTTGTCGTGGAGGATAATTGTTTTCAGACAAAGGTTCATTCATTCCTATGTAACTCTATATAAAATAATTTGATCCCCTTTCCTGGGTCAATTTTTACACCATGGGATTCATTTTTGATCAAGGTTTATCCACATGGGCTTCTTTTGAATAAAATGTTTCTTTATATATTCGTCACGATAGGAAAGAAAAGTCATTGACCCAGACGTTTCTTAGAAGATGATGTGTTTAGAGTTTTTACTATATGCTCTGTTTAAATATACGGAAACCCTCGGACAAGATCATTTATTTTCCTTCCATAGACTTCATTTGTGCGTACCCAATTGTCCATGCCAATATCACGCTTCATGGATAAATTCATTTTTATCTCATCTCTCTCTGAGGTAGCTGTCCCAATCTAACCTAATATGATGTGGCTAACTTACGTACACCCACTATTGCATTTCATTCCATTTGAAATAAGTGTGCGTTTTTTCTTTACGAAAATTATTAAAATAGCCCTACCCCAATCTGAAGGACTACACAATACATGAAAGAGCCAACATAGTCTAGAAAGCCGCAGCCGGAAAGTCAAGCCGTCGGAAATGTGTGACAGAATTATTAAAAAGATAAATAAGAGCCTGGTCTGATAACAAGTAATAAATACCAATGAAATTACATGCACAATATTATCGTTTCAAATTTTCAATATTTATAGAATTGACGTTTGCTTCAAGCTGGTGAGAAATCTTGGGATGTAAGATTTTGCAGTCTCTTTAACCCTTTGGTTTAAACAGTATTTATTTCGTAATGTTCACATAAATATTATATACAAATTGTAATAGTAAGGATCTGAAAGCAAGCGCATCAAAGCTTATATATAAATTCATCTCCTTTAACAGAAGTCACATTTTGATATGGCTAAGAAACAAATATTTTAATCATGAAAAGTAAGAAGTCTCTTTATATTAAATTCAGTACAGAAATAGCTCAATTTTTCAAAGCGGAAGTTCAACACTTACGAATTTCGTGTTACAAACAAAGTTAACTGATTTTAAAAAGTCTACAGCATCACAGTTTTGTCATTTCTCTATCAAACTCTTTTTTCACCTTAGTATATACATGTATATGTTATAAAACATCCACTGACCGCATTTGAAGGTTGTTCCACTTATAGTTGAAAGAAAAAATGTTTTCTATGTTACGTTTATTTACCGTTAGAGCTAAATGTCATGGTCATGGACACATGTGGGTGTGTTATATGTATACTATACATGAATGTCCTAATTCACCCAGTCACCTAAATTTGCAAGTTGTATCTTTTATAGTTTTAAAGATATTTTTGAATGAAAAATGTTAAACAAATGATTAACATGCTGAGTAACGCACAGACGCATGGGCGTGTGCGCCATTGTGTCGACTTTTCTCGCTTTTCCCTAAAAAGGATCGACAATAACCGTGTCACGAACAAAACATAAGGAAAGGAATATATATCAGAAAAGAGCCTTGGATGTAATAAACTGCCTACATTTTGTCTCTCATATTTGTCTTAACACGTTTCTAATTTTAAATTTGCAGTCTGATTTGACACGTGACAATGACCATACTACACAGCAGTTCCGGTCGGCCATATTGCTCCACGGATGCTAAAGTACAGGTGGTTCTTCCACAGCTATCGGAGATTCGATTGGTTGCCCTCACAAAACAGCTTTCCCGGAACCGGAAACAATTATACTTGACACAAGGGAATCTTCAGATGGAATTAAAAAGACAAAATCGACACACTGTTAGGGAACATAAGCTGGCTGCCGATACGCATCACCATGTAAGCACGCCATTTAAAAAAGCGTTGGTTCACGTAAAAGGAGTTCAAAAATGCCTTGAAAGGAGAAAAACTGAACTATATATAGAAGGGGCAAATGATAAGTTTGGACAATACGGAGGTCTCTCTGTGAAGTCACTGAAAGGTGACATAGATAAGATTATGAAAGACAATAATTACCAGAACGTGAAAATGAGGCATTCCAGACGCTTACTGCAGGACGGTCGTGCCGACGGTAGAATCATGAACGTGAATCTGAGTGTACCTATACTGGAGTCAATTTTGAATCGACCGAATATGCCACGCCGGCGTGAACGGGCACTCGGATTCGACTCCCCTGTGAGCAGTAGGGATGCCAGTATACCTGTTCGCAACCCGAGGACTTCCTTTCACCTACCACCTGTTACGGCGACTAGATTGTTCACTCCGGCTAGAGCAAAAAGGCGACTGGTGGACACGAACAGCTTAGCTTTAGAAAGAGCCAGCACTGTCGCTTGATATACACAAAACTTTTGTTTCTGTTCATTATTTTTTTTTTTAAATTTCGATCACCAAAGTGGTGGTCCGTTATTCTCCCCGTCATAGGTGCACGAGGGTCGGGGAGGACCATCCCTCTGTGCACCTTACAATATATTATGCATACAATTATAGACAATATAACAGTGAAAAAAAATCAAATATAGTTTGTAGAAAATTATTAATTGGGGATTTTTTCTTTTTATCTATTCTTGAGGTCATGAGTGGGTGATTTGTGTTTGAGAACTTTAATTACAAAAACATTGTGATTGTTAAAATATCAATTGCTAGTTGTATACCATATCTTAAATATAATTACCTTTCATTGTTAGTTCTATTTAGTTTAAAGACAATGTGTTCTTTTTTATCTTTTGTAAGGGGAGATAACTTGTGAGACATTGTCTTGTTCATAATAGAACTATTACCATCTTTTGTCTGTAATGAGTATTTTTTCCATCGGATTTAGAATGAGGGAAGAGTGGCAGAGTCTGAGTAAGCTTCATAAAATAAAATTTGCAGGACGAATGCCAGTTAAATATTTAAATACTCAGCTTATCTGTAGTATCTTGCATTACAAATTTATCCCCCATTCATGACCAAGTAATAAATACAAAGTTTTTACAAATGTATTGAATAATATAAGACTATGTTAATGTATTGTTCAATGCATATTGGCATGAGATATGTACATATTTTACTTGTATTACAATTGTATGCTAAACTTTACATCATGATGTAGATTACCAAGGGGCAATAACAAGCATCGACTTATCAAATAAAGCAATCGAAGAATGACTAGTTTTAAAACTGCAAATGCTTGTCATACCTCTTGTTACATAAACATTTGTTCCATAAGATAAGAAAAAAATTAGAAAAAGGTTTTTGGCAGAAAAATATGACATGTTAATTATACTCGAAAGAAGACACATATCTATAAAGTTGAGTAACTTGACATTTGGACAAATAAAATAGAAAACGGAAGGGTAAACAGTAGATGTAGTTTATGATATTTATAGCAATTTATAGCAATTGCTATAGTAGCAAATAGTAGTGTTATGGTTCGGCGACAATATTTTCATATCGGTTCCATATTTTAGGAAAGTATGTATCTTTTGAGTTTGTATAAGCAATGAATTTCTTAGTTTTATAAACTGATTTTAAATAGTAAATAAAGTAGAGGCAGGATAGTGCAGAATTATTTTGTTTTTGAAAGAATATATGGTATTTTCCTAATATTAGAATTTTATTAAGGATATTATCAAATTTAGTATTCCCTAATATAATATCTGAGTCTGACCAGCTAATCACTATGTTAGTACATGTGCTGTTAATTAAAGAAGATAAGTCTGACCAAAATAACTTTGAAATCTCACAGTCATAAAATAGATGTTTAATTGTTTCTACCGCTTTATTACAAAGAGTACATTTATCAGAATAAGAAATGTTCATTTTTTTAAGTAAATAATTGGTACCTAGAATCCTATGGTTTATCCTATACTGGAACCATTGGAGTTTTACATCTTGATTTATTTTAAATGTAGCAGCAAACATGTTATTCCAATTTAGGTGTTTATTATTAAATTCTTCATTCCATTTTATTATCGCTGATGGGGTTATATTTTTTATAAGAATTGCATCATAAATTGATCTGCTACCTTTAATATCTTTTAACATGTTTGATAGATGGAACGGGATTATAGGATTTGTACCTTTGCAAGGAAAAAGTGAGAACTTGTATGAACGTAGCAGCCTTTTAATTGATGCTACAACACCTTCATATTTCTTTAAAGACTTTAAATGATACAAATTTACCGCTTATATCAAGCAAGTCATTGATGAAAAAAATGCCTTTCGAGAACAAATGGTATAAAAAAATAGTTGAGCCTCCGACCTTTAAATCTTCGTTGTACCATAACGGAACACCATGAAACTGATGCCATGATGTTGGTGAAAAATTATACAAATAATATTTATAACTTTCAAATACATCTTTCCAGAAAGGGTTATCCAGTGTTTTTAAATTGTTATTTATATAGTCTATGCCAAATAATGTAAAATCTTTTATCCATGGGTTCATGTCTTGAACAATGCTTAAGTAATTATTTTCACTTTTCAAAAGACGTCTTATCCAGGTAATTTTTAAAGACTTAAAAAAACAGTCAATATCAATCATTCTTAAACCACCTCGCTTTTCATCTTGATATATAACTTGACGTTTGACTTTATCTTTTTTACCACCCCACAAAAAGTTGAAAAATAATAATTTTAGTTCATTTATTACACTTTGATAGGGGTTAGGTATTGATGAAATTAAATGATTTATTTTTGAAGTGGCTAGACTCTTTATTACGGTAATTTTACCTATTGGTGAGAGGATCCTTTTTGACCAGCTACTCAAGAGTTTCTTTATATCTTCAATTTTACTTTTATAGTTAATAGTACATATTGTGTCTAGGTCTACAGAGAATTTAATTCCTAAAAGAGTAAAGAAGTCATGTTCCCAACATAGTTCATATTCTCTGCAAATTTTCACATTACATCTTTTTCTACAGCCTATCCAAATAACCCTTGTTTTATCTAAGTTCATATTAAGGCCGGAGACTCTTGCATAAAATGTTAAAGATTTAAGAGCGTGTCTTAGAGATTTTTCTGAACCATCTAGTATTAATGTAGTGTCATCTGCATATTGCGAAAGTAAATGTTCTTTGGAACCTATTCTTAAACCTTTTATATTTATATTATTCCTTATCAAGATAGCCAGTATTTCTGCACACAGAATGAATATATATGGAGAGAGTGGGTCGCCCTGACGACAGCCTCGATGTATAGAAAACCAGTCTGAGAGGTGGCCATTTACTATAACACATGATTCAATATTAGTGTAAAATAATTTTATCCATCTTTTAAAAATTGGACCAAATTTATAGAAATCAAGTACTTCAAAAATTAAGTCCCAAGCAAGTGAATCAAAAGCTTTTTCAAAGTCGATCAAAAGCAGCAGTCCAGGTAGACTGTATTTTTCAGCATAAAACATAATATCATATACTAATCTACTGTTCATTATTTTAGTAAGAGGTGCGTTATATGTTTCTCTTAACGTATTTACATGTACGTGGGTGTAGATTTTACTTGTCCATAACCTTATTAGAAATATTAATAAAACGTCTTAAATCAATAGAAAAACGTGTTTAAAAAAATTGATAAAATTTTACTTAAGATATTGCTAAGAAGCTTTATGAATACGGACCCTGCAGTGTTAGGTTGTCAGAACGGTGAAATTCAGCCTATAATAAACTATTTTTGGAGTTCCACAACATCCGTTCACTTAAGGTCTCGCACCACACTTCGATTTTACTGTGTTGGCCATAGGCAGTAAAGTCCAATTTTCCATTCTGAATCAAGCATTTACAGTCTAAATGTTGTTTTTTTGGGAAAATACAGTTACTGCTGCTCATAAAAATCCACAAGATCTGGTACATAGCCCACTTTGTTTGTGTTTTAATGCCAGTGTTATCAGGCAAAGGTACTTTTTTCGGCTTTCACTAAACAGATTGCACCTAAATTCATACGCATTTTGAGCAGCCACAAATGTGTCACATTTTGCTGTCAGTGTCGTCTAATCGCTGTTTATCCAATCTCACACTATTGTTTTCTCAAGTGCAACAAGAAAAGAAAATATCCATGGGCAATTATTAAAATATCTCAAACCGAAGAACACACCCCTACTTTTTATGCTGTAAGAATCACCCTACAGTCACATGCCTACATTCACATGCAAGGGAGCTAAGTGTGTTGTGAGACCATAAATAGATTTTAATTCTGTGAATTACACACATTTGGCCCGCAAACTGTCATATATCTATAAAAAAAATATAACATTTTCAACATTTCGCGTCATTCATTCGCACTATGCTAACACTTTAAAATCAGGTTCAGTTTTGAGTATAAATCATTTCATTTTTGCTTCATTAAACAACTGTTGTCTATGACTGTTTAATTTTTAAAGTCCTTCAGTCCTTAGTTATATATGAATACGTTGCCATTCCGAAAATACGTTTACGAGCCAAAAGTCATTTTTTATGAAACAAAGATATTTGCTACAAAAAAATGTGCACAACTTGGTACGTTGACCAGTTTTTAAACAAATTGGGTGGTCATATCCACTGCTCTATTTTTGGGCATTCACTATAGAGTTTGGACCATCATTCTGCTCATGAACACTGTTTTGGTGACAAAAACTGTCCAATTGCTGCACATCTGATTTCAGAATGAATTCATTCCACCTGAAACAACAATGAAAATATTTGTAAGCACTTATTTAATTATATTTAAAGCCGAAGAACACACTGCTACTTTTTGTGATAGCAATAATAACACTACCGCAGCTTTCAATGGAGCTAACTCACGGCCGTAATCAGTTGAGCTACATCCTTTCGGAGCCATATGGAAAAGTGCACCAACGCCGCTTCGAGCCAGTTACAACACCATATCAGAGCTATTTGGTTGTTTGTTTGAATGAATGAATGGTATTTTACGTCATTTTAATACAGACGACCCCCATGTTTCTTTGGTAGAACCAGAACTGTAAACCTCCAAATAGGTAAGAATCGACACGTTCTCACTTGACAAGTCGAGCTACAGTGCGAGGCAAGAACGTTTTAAACGCAGCGTCTTTACTATCCAAGCAAGTGCGTGGTCCAGTGGTAGAGCGCCGAACTCCTGATCGAGAGGTCGTGGGTTCGATCCTCGCCGCGGCCACGTTATTTATCCTTGAGCAAGATAATTAATCCACATTGCTTAGTACTGGTTCTACCCAGGAAGCCATCGAGAGTGATTAATCTAAGTTACAATAACTTGTTTCGCAATCGATGTAAAATAAATATCTTTAAACATATCCCAGCAAGAGATGCGCTACATCCGAGCTAGCTCCAACAAAAAAGTCAAACAATGTCGGTATGCTTTACTATTTATTTTTTTATTTTTTATTTGCTTTGACACGAAAAATCCGCGAATGCAGTTCCCGATGCAGAGGATTGTCGTATTAAATGGGAAAACATAACTTGTCATTAAAGCTATCTCCATAGCATTGGAATTAGTTCTCTGGCATTGGCACTATATATTTTTAAAAATCGCGTATATCCACCCTATTACACTCACACTCCACACTGAAATGTTTTTCGTGTTATACTTGCATGGACACGGTTTATATGTGATGTGTTCATGTAGATATCTTGGGAAAAAAGCATTGTTCGACTGAGTTCCGTCGGTGTGTTTTTGGGCAAGACACTTTCCCTTAGCCCCGTCCGTCGGATGGGGACGTAAACCGGGCGGTCCCGTGTATCGGTCTATCCTCCGAGCACGTTAAAGAACCATAGAAATCTATTCGATAATAAGAGTAGGGCACGGTTCCCGGATTCCTATGTATCCTTCCCCTCTCTCTGGGGCGGCTCTTAATAACCTATACTGTGTTGATGATCCGTTAAACAACATTCAATTCAATTCGAACAAGTAAAGCAAGTAAAATGTCACTGGCGTCAAATCAGGCATATTTCAAGAACAGTTTTGGGCCGTGTGCAAAGTTTTAACATAACATGAAAATGCATCCCGGAACTTTCTATATATCTCCAAAAGGAGGTAGCCCCACTGATTACCAGTCGTGTAATTTTTATTCAACTATATTAAAGGTTGTGTCAATAAAGCACTATGCTTGTATGAGCCAAGGAACACAATTCAGCTTGTAGCAGCTTCAGCGGGTGATTATCGTGTTGTATCCCTTATACAATCTCTGTTTCTAACGTCTTATACATATATATGTTTAGACTGGCTGTTGTCTGAGTGGTTATACTTATATTTTTGTTTGCAAGCAAAACTCTAAAACTCTAAAAATGTTTATCAGTCTTTTTCTGAAAAGCTCTGAACACATTGAGACTGGTGATAACCGTACTGCTAGTGTAGCATGAGATTCAGTTTACAGTTATGTGCTCAGTTTGTGCCAGTATGCTACAGCCATAAAAATAACATCATCTGGTAATTATCTTAGTCTCCAAGTGATAAAATATTTGACTTTGAATAAGAGGGCATGTGCATTGGGTTATATCACACAGTAGAATTGATTTCTAGTAAAAGAACATTCAGGTTTAGTTGCTTACTGGTCAAAGTGTTTTTGTTTATACACTATACAAATGAAATGGCATTAAAAAAACTCCAACAGAAGTTTCTATTAGTGTTAAATTAACACCATCAACAACAACAACAACGACAACAACAAAAATGAGTTCTTTATGCAGAATTAATTTTTAAATCATGAAGACAGACAGCGCCTGTCCAGTGGTAATGTATAAACTGAGCTGTTTTTAGCTCTACTGGCCAATGGTGTCCGATGTATTTTTGATATTAACACTTTAGCACCTTCATTTTGCCTCCAATCTTTACTAAACTTTGCCAGAGTCTTAAAATGATAAAAGCTTAGACAAGTTCGAAAGCCACTAATATTGAAAACAAAGGGCACCAGTATTATGGCCACTGATTTATTGAAAAATGCTACATTCTTTTGTTAATCTGAAGCTACTTCATTTTTTTTGATTTAACCTCTTAATTAACGTATCGTTATAATTCCATATAATGTCCATATAGTATTTACTTACTAACATATTTATAATTTCATAACAAAAGCATGCGTGTCATAGATGTAGGTGCGCGACTGAACATATTCAGTCGCCAATGAAATACCGATGCTCACCATGAAGTAGCTAGGGCTATTAGGTGCCATCCCCACTCCTTCTCGCAAACCTTTTAATATTAAGAATTCTGTTTCTTCCGACGTTAAGGAGACCGGATTCGGAGAAAAAACAGATGGCATTTTGAAAATCAACTGTCAGCATATTTCTCGGGCTTACAGCCAATGTGTTTCAGTATATCTCCAAAGTACCTACCATGCATTTGACAAAAGCACGTGCTTGAAGTATTTATTAAGTATTCCTTCTGATATTATGTTCACATTAATAGCGTTGAATTACTATATGGGTGATATTGCTCATGCATAAAATATGCATTTGGTTGAACATTTCACTTAACCATATCGCATCCATTTTTTATCTATTATATTTCAAAGATGGCTGACCATTAGTTCTTAAACTGATAACAACACATAAATAATCAAGTAAAATGTGTTAAGTTTTTCTTGCTGCAGGGAATTTCGCCTACACCTCCCACGAACAGCTTCAAACAAACAACTCATTTTTTAATATCAAAAGTCTTGTTTTTCCATGTTTAAGGAAAAGAAGACTATTTTAAGCTCATACCACTTAGCGTGCTGTGCTATTGTTTCATCGTGTTAATGTAATATATTGACGAATATTAAACGTGATATTGTTTCATGAAAAGGATCGTTCAAGAGAAGAATAAATGATTCTAATAAAGCAGCTCGAATTAGAACACATGACATACGAAATGCCACAAGCAGTTCCAGAGAAAACACATTAAATAAAACGTATTACGAAGCATGCATGCCAGTTTGTTTGATTTAAAAGCATAATGAATACGACATATTTACATTGATAATACTATGACATTGGAATAGTGGTCAGCGGCTCAACATACCACGCCGTAGACACATGATATGGTACCCCATCCAGTCAAATTATACTGACGCAGATTTTTACGAAGTTTTCGGTGTGACCCGGCAGGGCATTGAACCAACGGCATCTAACATGATATGCAAATAAAGTTTAAAGAACACATACTTAGTAATTCCGTTAGTTTAAAGGGGCACACTGTAATCTAGCTTCCATGTATACTCATACATCGATGGTCGATTATCTCAAATAATCAAATACAGAAGTCAGAATTTTGTAAAACTATATGTTCAGAAAAACAATAAAAATACTATGACAGAAAGCTATAATTTATTTTAATTTATATATCGAGTAATTTCATATCACTATGAGTTCTTGTTTTTCGTTTCGGCAAGGCATCATTTGCAGGGAAATTTTGCTCATTTCATGTCTAATATGAGGAGGCTTCGTCCTTGGATGGCGCTTTCTCAGCGACAACACTGTACTGAGCAGGTCAAACCCAAAGGTGAAAGCATTTCAATAAAAATAATATATAATTCGCATTGACGCATTGATAATTATAATGTTTTTGATAACAAACAACACGATGCACTAATACATAATACACAATGCTAACTAGCAATGCAATTGGAAGTGCAGTGCATATTTGTACTTTATATTGACTATATAATATGTATTCTGTGTTTCATGTAAATGATGTCTTTTAGTTTTTGTATGTACTTGTTGTAATCTCTGTTATGAGGAAATAAACAATTGAATGAATGAATGACTATTACACAAGTTGGGACTGATTGAAAGAAATCTAAACTTGTAAACATGTAAACTATAATCAGATTCATCTATATCTATGTCGTGGGATTAAATGGGGTCATTTAAGACAAGGTTTTTAAGTGGTGTTGTTGTCCAGGGTTTCTTTATAAACGGACTATGTGTTAAATAAAAAAAATATCATTGGTATTTGTGTCTAGTGAATGATTTTGCATGGACGTCTTTTACAATGTATGATTGTCGCTTGAACTGATAATTTGAATTGTCCATGTGTTTTCATCTGACTACATATTGTCCAATACCAAATGCGGTTTTCGGAATAATTCCGCAGTTCTTTGTCAAAAGACCGACTTGGTCAGTTTCTATACTCACTCTCCGTGTTCTCACTTTTAACTGACGCTCTCCATGGCAGTCCACGACGTGATCAATGGCAGTCCACGACGTGATCAACACACGCCTTATACTGGTGGTACCACAGCCACAACATGGCAGTCCACGACGTGATCAATGGCAGTCCACGACGTGATCAATGGCAGTCCACGACGTGATCAACACACGCCTCAATACTGGTGGTACCACAGCCACAACAGTAACACGAATGGGCCATACATTGCTTTCTGCAACAGAAGAAAACAAGATAACAATAGCATGTTTCTAAATCACAATATTTTCTATTTTACGATACTGAGGATGGTGTGTTCATGAGAGAAGGCGTGAGCGTGTGTCGTGTGTTTTGTGTGTGTGTGTTGTGTGTGTGGGGTGGGGACGGGGGGAGCGGTGTGTCTGTGTGCGTGTGTTGGGGGTGTATACGCTATAAGTGAAGGAAGATCTGCACCATGCAATAAAGGTAAATATACATACAAACTTTACCATAACAATAAATGAAAAACGATAATAATAACCCTTTTTTTAACATGAGGCATTCTTCATTATTTATCTCAATGTAAACATATATTCTATACTGTGTCCAAATCATTAACATGTTTCCACTGTGTGTCCAAAAATGATGTCTACTCTGAGTCTAAATCGTTTCAAATCCACAGAAAGTCACAATGAAGGTACTCAATGACTTGGCAGAAGCCAGAGCAACAAGAGAATAAACCATTAAGGGCACGACAGGAAAGATCATAGACAAACATCAAACGCCACCGTCCCAATGTGCTTTAGGTAGGCGTCATCATAGGGTCCACAGCCTGTCCGGTCGTCGTATAATTAAAGAGGAAAGCATAGTGGCGAACTGTAAAAGGGTCCACCACCAAGCATGCAGTACGTTGCAAAATGATAGGGTCATAACCTCTTTTGATAAACTTTTTAACAAGTTTAACAAAGATAGTATGAAAGTGATCATGACCCAAAAAGTCACATACGAGGGTGCTTCAAAAAGTTCTGTCACTAGGCATATATCCTTTGAACTGGATATTACACTGAGATAAAGTAGTGTATTTATAGTACTACTGGGTTCGCTCTCTTAAATTCCACAACAAAAATGAAAAATTTCCGGTTATATATACCCCTGAATTACTTCCCCCTACCACACCTTTTGGATACTGGCATCTCTGAAAATGTCTTTGTTACAAAATGTTGTAAAAAATATTTGAATAATTCTATGCTTTTTAATTTACTTGTACGCCATCTGTTATTATTCGCCCAAAATCCATGAAAATGATTGTCGAGAATTCGGAAAGGTCTTGCTGCAAACCAGATATGAGTGAATGCATATCCCTTAATTTTAGCAGAAATAACACTGATTTTTTTCATTTTGTTTACGGAAATGTTATAATATCTTTTAAATGTCGTAGATATTCTCATAGTATTAATATATTTTCATATTTTTTTTACAAATCCTAGTCCTTTAGTGTTTAAATTTCATATTCAACACATTATTGTAGAATTTTGTAAAATGTTTAGTGAAAATATTGATCATCCAAAAACGCTATTTCAGAAGTCTGCCCTTCCATTTAGTGTCCATTTATCATTAGATTAATTTCACACGTTAGCTTAACATGTTAATTTCTAAGACAATGCCTTTTCATCAACCATGCTTAAATTCTGAATCTTGTAATGCACAGATATAACTGGTAATGTATGAGAAGTTTCAAAGGTCTTCGACAAGCACTTAAAGAGAAACAGGCATTTAAAAAAGTAACAATTACCATACCTGAAAAAACTCAGGACGAAAATGCCTCAGTAAGTTTAAGTGATGTGTATTAAAAGTTCCGTAACTTTCGTCACACAAAATATACACCATTCATTTTACCATCAATCGAATGGTATTGGAACCCTCTTTAATTTGTACCAAACATCAACACTCACAACGAGCACCTAATTGTTAAAACGCGTTAGTGACATAACTTATTGAATGACCCTCGTACAAATGCTTATCTTGTCCAAATGTGAATGGTTATGATTCACATTTGGTATGGTCATCCTAGCTCGAGGCACAACATATATAAAACGGGTTTTGACCCTCTACATGGGTACAACCTGGGTCAACTTACTGTAATTTACTTTTACATAGGTTCTGCCTTGTGACGCCAACTGCTTCTATACCATTGGAGATATCAAGTTCATATGTGGTGTTTTTTAGCTAAGGATGTGTAGATGCGCAATAATATTTCGTATTTTGGCTCCTTTCATTGTAACCCTCTAGGTGGGTAATACAGCAAAAACACACAACGCATATAGTGTCCAAATGTGAATGCATTTGATTCTAAGTTGGTATGGTCATTTAGGGAGTATATAACACGGGTTTCACCCTCTGCATAAATCGCCCCTCTACTGGGGTACAACTTGGAGAACTTGCAGAAGTTTCCGCCTTGTGACGCTAACTCCCTCTATACTCTTTGAGATTTCAAGTCCATGTGTGGTGTGTTTCTTTGTTAAGGATGTGAAGATGCACAATAAGTGTTCGTTTGTGGCTCCATCCTCTTGGGTTCCCTAGGGGTAATCAGGCAAACAAAATGCATATCTTGTCCAAATTTGAATGGATTTAATTCTAATTTGCTATGGTCACTCGAGGCACAATATATATAAACGGGATTTGTCCTCCTGTGTAAAGTGTCCCCTCTTTATGGTTGCAACTCGTTGAACATGCCATTTTGCTGAGTGCAGGGCAAAGGGTTTTGTCGTAAGTGCTACAACAACTAATTTACTTCCCTACCTCCACCCCAACCAGAGACTACTAAAGCCAGTAGAGCGATACAGGCCCTCTTGGGCCTCTTGTTTTTTTTATATTGATTTTGGCATGTGTACAGATTGCATAATTGGAAATGAAGCGAAACAGAATGTCGGCTCTCGGTTTGATTTCAGACAACAAAGAAACACCATCTTTCTGACATTGAATACATGATCAAAGTAATTGATATGCATATCATAAAAAAGAGAAAAACGACTACGTTATGTTTGTGTTGTCGCCTACTTAGTATAATTAAAATCAGACATTTACAAGGCTACGATACTCTACGCCCCACCCCACCCCCGATAACAAACCTAAAAGCGGAGAGTAATTAGGATTTGATTTTAATGAGATTGGTCGCATACTTTGTTTATATTTTGCCTTATATTAAGTGCTTGTTTTGTATGCGTGTTTTTCGTTGACTGTGTTCTGCAAATCCACATTTCTGGTACGACTTTCTCGTCTATTTTTTTTTTTATATAAGTGAATAAGAAGCTCTTTCTCCAGCGGTCCTATATAGCCGCCCTATATAAATGGTATTTGTGATGCCAAGTGTTACCGTTAATGAAGAAAAATATCTATTATGCTGTTAGTTGTAATGGGAAAGTGTCCATATTAATAATTGACGTTATCTTTCATTAAAATACGAGTTTTTATTTACCCACGTGCACGCTGTGTTAACGCCATTAAAAGTGCAAGTTTTTTTTATTTTGTGTGTATTTCCAAGATCGATTGTAGTGTTAAGTACCTGTTAGAATTTATCCACATGACCGATCAAATTCATGTATTGAAAGAAGTAAAATCGGAATTATACAATCGATCTTGGAGAGTCTCATTTTAATTAAAAATAAACACAAAATAAAAAAACTTGCACTTTTATTGGCGTTAAGTATATATACTAGTCAAAATTCGTAAGTACCCACCTAAGAATATGTGAATAAGGTTCTCATTGTTTTATGTATTTCGCGCTTGATTAGAGATATTGTTAAACTGCAATAACGAGTGTAAATCTGCTCTGATTTCATGGATATTTTAAAGCTTTAAAAAAAAAAGAAAAATATATAAATATCGGACAGGGAAAGTAGCATTCAATGACGACAGTCAACCACTAAACACAAAAGCAAAATCGCAAACAGACAAACGATGAGGTTAAAGTAATAACAAATGCAAACTACATCACAAACACAAAAGGTTTGACAATAGGGCTTCCGCCTTGGAACGATCAGTGGCCAAAACTCCCACTGGGGTTTAAACCAGGTTCTAGGGTGCACCAAACCTCACACTTACCTTATTGTCATCCCAATTAAAGGGGACAGTGTAAATAAAGAAATCCCCGCCATGAAATATTTTCTAACCAACAAGGCAGCGTTAAAAGGCAATATAAGTAAAACACCTAGATGCTCGTGTTTATATAAATACAAAAATCCTAGAAAGCCACAATGAAGGTACTCGATGACTTGGCAGAAGCCAGAGCAACAAGAGAATAAACCATTGAGGGCACGACAAGACAAGACCGCGGACAAACATCAAACGCCACCGTCCTAATGGGCTTTAGGTAGGCGTCATCATAGGGTCCACAGCATGTCCGGTCATCGTACAATAAAAGAGGAAAGCGAACTGTAAAAGAGTCCACCACCAAGCATGCAGTACGTTGCAAAACGATAGGGTCATAACCTCTTTTGATAAATCTTTTAACAAGTTTAACAAAGATAGTATGAAAGTGATCATGACCAAGAATCTTACGAAGTTTGTAAATCACATCACCATAGAAGTCAGGTTGTGTCCTTTTCAAGTCGATGTGTTTTCTTTGAAATAACTTATAACACTTACACAACTGGGTTTACAGGATTTTGTGAAGTACTTCAAATTAGTATAGGTTTCGATGTTCCTAATTCTAAAATATGCCAGCTAAAATTATTTTAACATCAAGTTTTGCTAGCATTACCACTTTAAATGCGTTTGCAATTTTTTTATTGAGCACATTCGGAAAGCTGTTCACAAGAATTCTTAACAATAGATTAGGAACAAGGGCAAAAACCTATTGTGCTTACATTGAAGCCCAAGCAGGATTTCGAAAAAATGTGGGTACAATTGATAATATATTTATTTTACACGTTTTAAAAACACATATGCTAAATTAAAATAAGAAATTTTATGTAGCTTTTATAGATTTTACCAAAGCGTTTGACCTTGTTGTAAGAGATATTTTATGATTTAAACTTGTAAAATATGGAGTTAGAGGGAAAAATGTTAGATGTCATAAAGGCTATGTACAATGATGTGAAATTTAGGATTAAATACGACAACCAATAGAGTGAAACCTTTACATGTTGCTTAAATGTTCGCCAGGGTGAATGTCTTTCGTCAGTACTATATTCTATGTACTTAAACGATTTAGAAGAAACATGTTTTGTTAAAGGCATTTAAGGGTGTAGATATCGGGATGTTAACACTATGCCTTTTGTTATATGTTGACGATATTTTAATATTTTCGGAGACAGAGAATAGGCTGCAAGAGGAATTAGACATTTTGGAAGTTTAAAGTTAATGTAACCAAACTAAAGTATTGATTTTCAAGAAAGGAGGGAGAAACCGCCGTGGGTTATTTTTTAATTATAACGGAATTACTATTGAGATTGTTACTAAATTTACGGTAAGCCACATGCTAGATCTATTTGATAAACTAATTGTACCAATATTAAGTTATGGTGGAGAAGTACGGGGTTCGCAAGTGCTATAACAATAGAACGGGATCATTTACAGTTTTGTAAGCACCTTTTAGGAGTAAGGACTCAAACTCAAAATAATTGTATATATGGTGAGTTAGGAAGGAAACCAATCAGGTATCATAGATTAGTGGATATTATACGTTTTGGGTTGAAAATATTACATTGTGATAATTTAAAATACATCAAAACGACACAACATGGTGCTTACTGATATACCTGCTCATCCAAATAAAGTATCATGGGCATCATCGGTTAAAAACTTTTTAGACAATTTAGGGTTTAATTATGTATGGCTCTATCAGGGAGTTTGAAATTTAATATATATGTAAAGAATTTTAAACAGATTTTGACGGACACATTTATACACGGATGGGATGATAATATTGTTATTTTAGGATGTCCATTGTATCATGAACTACGCATAGTTTACATAAACAAATATTATTGATTGATTGAATTGGATTTTATAGTCGCACCAACAGCTAAGGTCATATGGCGACTTTCCAGCTTCCACTGGTGGAGGAAGACCCCAGGTGCCCCTCCGGGCAATTTTCGTGCACGGGCGGGCACCTGGGTAGAACCACCGACGTTCCGCAAGCCAGACAAATATTATTGGAAACGCACAACTATTATTTGAAACGCCCAAATATTCCAAAATTCATAGAATTGTTAAGGTCTGAGCAAGCAAAAACTGTTAAAAATCTAGCATCATATGTTTTTAAATGTTTCAAAAGGAGAAATGAAACAGTTTACTCCAGATGAATATATCCACCCTCTTTCCATTAAGAGTGTTATTGCATTTGTAAGAGAATATAAGGAGTATATTTATAACAGTTTTTGTAAGCTATTTTGAAGCTGAACAATTTTGAACTATATCATTTATACACATATATATTTACATTATGTGAAAATTGACTACCATTGACAATTGTTAATAGAGTAACCATATTAAAATTGTGTACTGATGGGCCTTTTGGCCTTTTGTAGGAAATAAACTATATATACATATATATATAATACATATATATATATATATATTTCGTGTGTTGCTTCGGTTTTCTCGGTATCACATCGAGGAACTGCCTCGTCGATTTCCGTAATCCGATCTTTTAATGGTTAATGGACGCCGAGCTTTATTAAAAAGACCGAGCGATGATTCCGTCTTCATTTGCATAGTTATTACACTAGTGTACACTATTGTCAAACACTTCACCTGAATACTTATACTCAGTGTTAAACAATGGTCTTTCTAAACATGCTCCTTTAAAACAGAGACGAGTTAAACGCCCAAAACAGCCTGAATGGTACTTTGATAAAATTAAAGAGGCAAGAAAATTACGTGATAAGTTCAATAAAGCTAAAAAAATGGCCAAAATATAAAAAAAGGAGGAATAAAACTAACCATCTGATTTCTTTAGGCAAGAAAAGTTTTTTGCAAATGCAATTAAATATAAAAAAGACTCTAAATTTATTTGGTCGCATCTTAAATCAATATCTGCACAGACCAATCAAACTGTTATTAAATTACCACCAATTTTAAATATTAATAATGTAACAATTGAGGGGGAGAAAAATATAGCTGACGCTCTAAATGACCACTTTGTTAATATTGCTAATACAATAAACAAAACTCCACTATATGCAATTAACTACGCTGAATTAAAAAAAAGTATTGATAATAAATTAAAACAGGCAATATTTAAAATAGATTACATCTCGATTTTCGAAGTAAGGCTAATAATTGATAAATTAGATATAAATAAAGCAAAAGGTATAGATATTGGACCTCGTATTATAAAAGCAGCATCGGATTGCATCATTAATGCTATCACTTCAATCATTAATAAATGCATAGATCAAGGCATATTTTCTGATCAGCTAAAAAAGGATGCGTGTTACCAATACACAAAAATGGGTCAAAAGATGACCCGAACAACTATAGACCTATTTCATTATTACCAATAATTTTCAAAATCTTTGAGAAGCATGTTGCTATGCAACTGCACTCTTTCTTTCAACAATTTAATATTTTGTACTCGGCTTAATCTGGATTTCAAAAAAATCATTCTTGCCAAACAGGACCTATTAACCTTGATGATAGCTGGTTGAAACAAATTGATTCTGGAAACTTTGTTGGCGGTGTTTTCCTTGACATGAGAAAGGCTTTTGATATGGTTGATCATGAGATACTATTATACAAACTGCATTAATTTGTATCATTTTCGCCTTTAACAATACGTTGGTTTCAGTCATATCTGTCTAACAGGGCATCTACTTTAACTTCAAAGAAGCTCCAGTTGACTTGTATGCTGATGACTCCACGCTACATACAACAGGTCTGGATGTGTCATCCATTGAGAATTAATTACAAACAGACTTAAATAACATAAATAAATGGTGCACCATAAATAACATGGTTATAAATCCTACAAAAACAACATGTATGCTTATGAGGCGCCATACGTGACAATACGTTGTAAGATAAATATATACGTTGCGTGTAAAATATATACACTGAATACACAAATATATATGATACAGACAAATATATACGTTACTCCGAAATATATATATTGAATACAAAATATATATGATACAGACAAATATATATATTCTGTCCAAAAATATATATCTGAAAAATATATATTCTGTTTTTAAATATATATTGTAGACGCAAATATATACGTTACTCTGAATATATGTTTTTTCCTAATTTATATATTGTAGACGCAAACAATTATATGTTATACGGAAAAATATATTCGCTTTGTAAAAATATATTGTCTGTCTTAATATATTAAAGATGAAAATATTTGAGATGAAAGTAAATAGTTTCTCTAAAATAAATATATTGCAGACACAAATATATCAATGAAATATCGATAAATAAATGATGCGAACATCTGGGTGACCGGAACTAAATAAATATTTTTTTCCCAAATATATATGCCTTCTGCAAATATATACGTTGGTATAGACTGTGCTGCAAATATATACGTTGGCGTAGACTGTGCTGCAAATATATACGTTGGCGTAGACTGCTACACTGTCCTGTTTTTCAAAATCGAGACAAGCCAAATTTAAAGAGCGCATTTCCTAGCGTCCGAGAAGTGTTCCGCATGTTGTAGTTTCTTTACCACGAAAACATAACAAATCCGCTAAAAATGGACGACCAAACGGCTGACGTACGAAGAACTGTTGATCAGTTGTTAAGCAACCCACAATTTCAGGCCTTGGTTCAGAGCTCGTTATTGTTGGACTACAATAGTTAGGATCTCGAGTATGCTGATATTGAAATACGCGACTGCGATAATGATCATACATCGTCCAAAAGTAGTCTTGTAATACAAGAAATTGTCGTGACATATCAGATTCGTATCTTCTTACCAACGTATTGATCACGTAAACCGTATACCCCACCCTCCGTTCCACCACCTCAATGATGTTTATATTGTCCGAATGCATCAGGCGCGTGGCCTCAGCTGGCGTGGCGCAGTCGGTGGCGCGTCGGATTTGTAACCGGAGGCCCCGGGTTCAATCCTCCGTGGTGCCACTGAGTTCCGTCGGTGTGTTCTTGGGAAAGACACTTTCCCTTAGCCTCGTCCGTCGGATGGGGACGTAAACCGGGCGGTCCCGTGTATCGGTCTATCCTCCGAGAACGTTAAAGAACCATAGAAATCTGTTCCATAATAAAGTAGGGCACGGTTCCCGGATTCCTATGTATCCTTCCCCTCTCTCTGGGGCGGCTCTAAATAAACTATACTGTCTTGCTGAGTCGTTAAACAACATTCAATTCGTCAGCAAGACAAGGGAGATATATAATAAAGCTCTCCAAATCATAAAGGTTGTTACTTTACAAAAAAGCATTGCACGCTGGATTTTGATAAAACCTTTACATACATCTTCTGCAATATTTTCAATGAGTTAAATTGGATGTCATTTGAAACAAGATGTACATTTCAAGTAGGTGTTATAGTTTATAAAGCAATTCATAATCTTACACCAATATACATAAGTAAATTAATAACATTGTCTGGAAATAACAGATATAATTTAAGATCTTGCATTAAACATTTCATTAAACATCCTAGACCTAAATCCGAATATTTAAAACAGTATTTTACCTGTCTTGGAATTCAATCCCAGAAAATATCCGGACTTCTGTTTCTATTTATTCTTTCAAATAAACTATTTCTATTTCAAGAGAACAGGTGTTCTGCTCAAATTAAGTTGTGTTAATAGTGAATACTTGTTTTGCATGCCAGCTTGTAACATAGTATTAACGTTACGTGCATATATTCACTTGCTATTGTTTATAAGTTGCTGTGGTTATTAGAAGGCCTCATGGAAGATAAGTGTTGTGCAATTGTTTGTATAATCTTAATGAGTTGTACCTTCATGAAATAAAGAATTTATTATAATTATTATTATTATATAATGTTATTACACTAGTGTACACTAGTGTATTATGATTTATGTCATGGCTTTATTGCACTCCCATACCGCAAGCTATGATAATACATTTATATATATGACTAGCTCGTGTTCAACATACTGCTTTACCATCTATTATCTCTCGACAATCGCTTCCGTCAATCTCGGTATTTGCTTTATTGGTGGCATCTCTACAATAACATGTTTTAGATTCTATTCCGATAGTTTACATCATTTACTGCTATTTTTATCGCAATTATAAAAGTCGACAATGGTATTAATCTCCCATTAAATGGTTTTAAAACATAATAATTGAGATGCATCATACCATCATCTGTCACTTCATAATTGTCATTTGAACATTACAGATGACAAATGAAACACATATGAATTTTATGACCATACTTGCTTTTATTTGCATCATATCTCCCTTCTCCCAAATCACATAGTAGCACGACATATTGTCGTTAACAATCAATCAAAATAAGACGAAATTAAATTTGTAATTGAGGAAATATTCCACCATACCAAGACCCCATTTGCCTTATCAGTACACGTTATTGATAAAAAGTGGTCGTGTTAAACGGACGAACTATTCCTATTTTGCAGACAGCTGAAAAAGACAGATTTGTCAATCCGTTGCTGGTTCGATTCTTCCTCTCGGCGTTGTAAGAGATGGCAGTGGTCGTCCACTCGGGATCGTGGGATTTCCCGGGTTCTCCAGTTTCCTCCCTTTTCAAGGTCATGCTAACTATGTCATCCGCGCCATCGAGAGTGATTTATATAAGCTGTATATGTTGTTTCTTAATCGATGTTTAATAAATATAGCTTAATCTAGTAACTTATTCACAATATTGAACAAATCAGGTGCTAAAAAATCATAACATAAAATCAAACAACTTCGAACGCCGCAAAACAATTTGAACGTATTCAACAACACAAAGAAAGGTGACTGCATTTATATAGCAACAATTATTTTTTTTGGCGCAAGACGACTCACTCTGTCATCTTGTCGCACATTCAATAACCATTACACACCTGAATGGTGTTCAACTATGGAAACTTTAATAGATTTTGCAATTCATAAGTTAAAAAGTCGCCCTGACTACAAATCAGTAGTTTCATTACTTACTGGTCCTTTGGGCTTAAGCCGGTACCAGGAGGCGTGAGAGATGTTGCACTCTACATTACCTATCATGAACAGACTCAATAAAACAGAGTCTGCTACTTTTATCTCTTGTTTGTGTTTGTTGCTTCCAAGCGATCCCCTTTTCGGTATTTATTGACATTCACACTAGCGTTTGTTTAGTGCTATGTGGCGGCCGTAAAAAGTCGCCCCGACTACAAATCGGTAGTGTTATTACTTACTGGTCCTTTGGGATCATCAAGCCCGATCTGTGTGGCTTTAAAGTAGAATATCGCTTAAGCAGGTGCTAGGAGGTGTGAGAGGTGTTGCATCTTATAATTATCTCTCATAAACAGACTCAGTAAAACGGAGTCTGCTACTTTTATCTCTTCTTTGTGTTTGTTGCTTCCAAGGGACCCAATTTCAGTATTTATTATAATAATTTTAGTTGGCATATTTTAGAATTAGGACTATCGAAAGCTGCGCTGATTCGAAGTACTTAATAAAATCATATGTACCTAATTGTATAAGTGTTATAATTTATTTCTAAGAAAACACATCGACTTGAAGCATTGAATTTGATCCTGACATCAGAGGACACGATTTTGCAGTTAAACAGTAGCTCTATCAAGCATGAAATATACAGAACAATAAGAATAGCATTGACATATTTTTAGGTGGGTACTTAGGAATTTGACTAGTATATAAATATGATAAAAGGAAAGGCATGGTAACGTATACATATTATGAGAAAACTAAACTTTATTTAGGACAAAATGTTATTCAAAACTATTTATTGCCGGAAATTTCAGGCTCCGACTGTATTTATCCCGGACTCGGAAAGCTGCTATGGATGTTCGACTGTGTATAAACCGACTGTGTTTTCGTAAGATTTGCGAGGAAATTACTTGAGACGCAGTCCACGTGATTTGACTGTTCATACAGCAGCTATAAGATTTCATAAGATGTTTGAGTAAATTACAGGGATGCAGTTAAATTGATTTACGGATATATTATCTGTATTTTACTAAAAGATTTAGATGTAATTTCAGAGATACAGTTTATAATTCTGTTCTGCGCACACGCATATAACTGGATACAACTTGGTAGTGGCGTCACTGATTAGTGAGTGATGTTAAACTTTATTAAAGGGGCACACAGCAAACTTGATTGTTTAAAAACGCGCGACGTCCCAGATGGCTTGAATTTATTTAGATTTTCATATCAAGATTGACGATGAAGTCCTTGTAAACTATTGTATTTTCAAAAACTAACGTGTTTTTAATTTGGGTATTTGTGTTGTATAATGTTATACTATGAATATGATAGACAGCTGAAATATTATTTGTAATGACTCATTAAATAGATTGTTGTGTCATGGTTAGTAGTATAGATACTGAGAGTATAGGGCCAGTTCCCCACTCGCGACAAACAATCAAATAGTTATCAAGTTGTCTCCTGTTGCCCTTAACACAAACATTTACAAACGCCAAATGACGATGGCATGCTTGCTGCCAGACCCCACACAACTACACAAACTGCTTGATTGCCCTTCGCTTAGGAAGAACGTTACCAGTACCCCCAGTATCTATTAATTTTGTAAATAACTAAAACATTTGCAACTCATTAAGCAAAGTCAGACGGAACCGGACAGTAGTCTTCATCATCGCTCTGCATATAATGTTTTACCATGGAGTATTTTATTTGTATGCTAATGTATCTTGCCCATTATCTAGTATGTACCGTTTATCATCATAAGCTGATAAACTTTTTTTATTGATTGCATAGCTGCTTATGTTATGCTTTTGTGATCTAATAACTTTCATCTCATGGTGAGCTTCTGTTGCCGTAAACACAATTTCTCTTTGTAATTATCATGCGTTATATTTTTTTTACACTTTTTGACACCCTTGCAATTCTTTGTACTAACCTCATTATCTAACATATACGAATATAGTTTTCTTCGCAACCCAACAAATTCAACAATGGGTATTCCACAAGTTTCATCTTTCATCTTGCCAATAACCTTTTTATTATCATTAAAATGAAACTGACTTTTCGGATCATAATCACAATTATCAAAAAGTTCTTTATCCTTGTAAAAGTCTGCATACACATCTTTTGTTTTTACTTCATAACACAAGGAATCGGTATCAGTAAATAATAATTTAGCTTTTTTATCATATTTATTTGTAATGTAGTTGTAATGGAAATCATACATCAAATATTTTGACAAGTCTAAAATACACATACCAACATAAACAGGACTATTTAAAACTAATCGTTTTTTTATTCTGTTTATGGAAAAAAATATTTCATTAAACATTTTACAAGAAATAAATGAAGGTCTTGCTGCATATTTTAAAAGGACCTCTTCGTCGTGAGTCAATTTAACATTAATTCTTTTTCTCAAATTTTCCATAGTTTTACCAAAAACTGAATTGTTCATCAGTTTTCAAAAGCATTTTTGCCAGCTGTTCTCTTAGCAGTATTAAAGTCTATGTATGTCTTTAACCACCTTGATTCGTCACACCTGTAGTATTCTATTCGATGTATTTTTATCACCTTCAATCCGAGCTTTTTATACAATTCTAAGTTTCTAAAATGCACGACATACTTTTCTTTATTTTTTAACGTCGTAACAAGTTTGTTAACTTTACTAGATCCTAAATTAAACTTTTGTTTTAAATTTTTACAATAGTCTGACAACCACTCATCTTTTATATTTAAACTTTCTGGGGCGAGATGATAATCATTATGCGAGTCATGCAGTTTCTCAGGATACTCGATATCGCACTCAACAATATAATTTGATTTTCCTTTTTCAAACTTATCAACCCACTTGAAGTTGCCAGTAGGTAACGGTTGACACATAGCCCACCCGTACAAGTTATTAGCATCAAGATATATTATGTACTTACTTTCTTTTTTCTTGTCATAGTTTTTCATATATTTATTGTTAGCCTGTGAGTATCTGTTTGCAATATAACTCGTACCGCCTCTTAATACAAATATTGATCAGTATCAGTGATTATGTCAAATTGAATACCAGTCATCTTAAGGCATGCATCCCAAGCTAAACCAGGACTACTGAAGTAATGTCAAGGATCTAATTTGTAATACTCGATGCACATTTTTCTAAAGTTTTCAAAAACATCTGTCAGCAACAATACATCAGTCTTAAGATACAAATCATGATATTCTCCCATATTTTTAATCTTGAATGTTTTCCATATTTTTTTAGCGTGTTCATAATCTACATCTGAAATGTGCTCATCATTTATTTGCAAATAAAAGCTATCTTTGCCAGGTAACTTAGTATCCTTGAAGCGTTCAAAACTGTTCATAAAATCATACGGATAAACACCTTTTCTTTTTATTAATTCTAACTTGTCGCCAGAGTATTCCTCAGAGGTATACTGAAACGAGGGGATGTGTTTTACTAAATTATCAAGCGATTGAGACATAAACTGGAAACTGTCAATAAACACTACATATTTTCCTAACATAAAAGCCATATACCTTTCCATGTTATTTGGTATAACATTTATGTTTTTTTGAAACTTTCCGATGTGTTGCATTATAAAGTGAGAATCATATCCTCTCAAGTTATGAAACACGACAGGTATTTTTTCAGTCAGCTTGAAATTAATATTACATATATTGTGAGCGCTTCCCCTATAATTTCCAATTATATGACAAGGATCCCTGACTTTTCTGATGAAGTTTTCATATGCCACTGTATGACCCGCGTTACCTTTTCCGAGAGTTATTACAAAACCATGACCGCAAATATGACATGATTTAGATTTTTGGAATCTGGCTTCTTCTTCTCTTGACATCACCAAATCTTTCTTAAAATACGTATTCCTTGTTTTCTTGCACCACTTTTCTTCTTCTATCATTTTTTCTAAAAACTTGTAAACAGCATTTGGTCCTCTATACGTTCCCAGCAAGCAAGGGTAAATGGGATCCATATGGGCTATATCCGGGCACGCCCATGTGGGATTACCCATATGGGTCCTATATGGGTCCCACATTCAGAAAGCAAGGGTAAATGGGACCCATATGGGCTATATCCGGGCACGCCCATGTGGGATTACTTATATGGGCCCCCATATGCTTTGCTTGCTGCTTTGACCCACACGGGCTGCCAACATGGGACCCAGGTTAATCCCGGTTGCACTTTTGGTATGGGGCCCATGTGGGCAGCCCATATTGGGCCCGTATGGAAAACAACATTGGACCCATATGGGTCCCATATGCTTTGCTAGCTGGGCAGTTAAAGGTCTCACTACAGAATTACCTCCCTTGGACATGACTCTCACTACAGAATTACCTCCCTTGGACATGACGGTAGAAAATTCTTACACCGTAAAAAACTAGGGCTGTGTTAATCGGTTTGCTCTCAACTTGGAAATGTGCAATCATTCTCTTATTTCTGCCTTCAGGTGACAAGATTGGAACATGTTCATGACTTCTGCCAAGTTTGGATGCCACTGGGTGATTTTCGAGGAAGATATGATAATTTGAAAATGAGTAGGAATACAGTTGAATTATCAGTGAAATGGAGCTAGTTTTGAGAGGTACTGAAAAAGACTGGAATTTAAAAAATAATAATCTGGTCAACTTTTGATTTTTTGTGGATATTCTAAGCTTTAGGGGAAGGTTTGCCGATTGAGGGGAGATTTAAAGACCAATGGACATTTTAAAGTATGTTCGCAGTGGTCCACAAGTGACCATTTTTACATATATTATATAGTGTTGATTAATTCACTAGTGAGACGTTAAACAACCCTCATCTGGATCAGGGAAAAGCTTGACAGACAGCGCCTGTTGTTGCTAGAGTGGATTTTTTAAAGTGAAATCTTGATTTTAGAGTGAAACAGTGTATTTCTAAGGCATAATATGGATTTTGATAAGTATTTGATGCTTTTGCAGTGTAATATAGACTACTTTGCTTCTAGTCGGACCCCGTGCATGCTTTATAACCGTCATTTGGGACTTCATAGACGAATCTGTGCTCAGAAAGTGTCAGAATATGGGAGACAGTCGATTGTTTTGGCTGGGAGACATACTCAGATGAACATGTTAGCTCACAGAGTGATGTATATGTGTGTGTAGTGTGTTCCTAGTATTCTTAGGGGAATGGACGTGTCTCATCTCTGCCACAACAGTTTATGTTTGCGATTTGACCATCTCAGCTTGGAGCCTCATAGCGTCAACATGGAAAGACAAAGATGCCTGAACATGATACCAATACTGTGTTTAGGACATATAGAGTATCCTGATTGCATGCTTCATGTGAGTAGATTGTATATATTATCCTATTGTAGTGTTTCATGTCAAATTGTTACCCCACCCACTTTTCATATAGCAAAATGTGTGGTCATTGTTTACTTGTCGAGAAGGTCAGTTGAGTATGTTTTATGTTGTCGTTGGTCATCGTATACTTTAAAGGGACACTGTCCGTAACTTTTAGCTTATAAAACACCCAATAATTATGTTCGCAAACATTATACACTAAACATTATTCAATATTTACTAATTAAAAGCAAGATTGTTTAACGGAATTCAATCGCGGTACAAAAAAAAGCAAATCCACTTCGTGGGTTTGAACTCGCAGTAAAAATAAGTGTGCGTGAGCGTAAAGTTGTCGGAACTCGCTCCCGACTGAGCTAAGCGGGTTATACATATTATGCAATACATACTATGGTGAAAACCTAGTGCGCTATGGAAGTCACGTGAACGCATAAAAGGTAAATATTGTGGGTCCCACTTTATTTACATTTAATAATTAAAACTTTTTTTTTTCAAACTCACGAATGTATTCCTACATACTTCTTAGGGTCTATCCTCATGTTTTCATGTATACATTTCAATGAATAAAAGTCAGACAGTTATTTGGTTATGCTCAATATCTGCTTACTTACGGACAGTGTCCCTTTAAATTTGTTCACTTTGTTGATAAATCTGCTTGTTTTATAAGTTTGTAACATTTGTCGATGTTTGTTGTACGTATTTTTGTCCTGAATTTTCTTAAGTGACCGTAACACATTTGTGTTTTGGGGAAATGACCCACCAACAGCCTTAACTTTTTCTATTGCTGAATTTGCCCATCCGTCATTTAACCGTGCTGCGGCACTTAATTTTCTGCCTTTAGCGTTACTTACTTACTTACTTACTTACTTACTTATATCTTATCTTATCTTATCTTATCTTATCTTATTTATCTTAAATTTGTATCGACTTGACGGCGGTTATTGTTGATTAGTCAATAATGTTTTTATTATTATTTTTTTTTTTTCATTAGTTAGTTACTTATTTATTTACTTATTTACTTACTTACTTACTTACTTACTTACTTACTTACTTACTTACTATCTTATCTTATCTTATCTTATCTTATCTTATCTTATCTTAAATTTGCATCGACTTGACGGCGGTTATTGTTGATTAGTCAATAATGTTTTTTATTATTTATTTCTTTTTTTCATTAGTTAGTTATTTATTTATTTATTTATTTATTTACTTATTTACATACTTACTTACTTACTTACTTACTAAATTATCTATCTATCTATCTATCTATCTATCTATCTATATATCTATCTATCTATCTATCTATCTATCTATCTATCTATCTATCTATCTATCTATCTATCTATCTATCTATCTATCTATCTATCTATCTATCTATCTATCTATCTATCTATCTATCTATCTATCTATCTATCTATCTATTGTGTTGTGTTGTGTTGTGTTGTGTGGGTTGTGTTGTGTTGTGTTGTGTTGTGTTGTGTTTGGGGTTGTGTTTGTGGTTGTGGTTGTGGTTGTTGTTGTTGTTGTTGTTGATGTTGATGTTGATGTTGTTCTTTCTTGTTGATGTGATGTGTTGTGCTGTGTTGTGTTGTGTTGTGTTGTGTTGTGTGGGGTTGTGTTGTGTTGTGTGGGGTTGTGTTGTGTTGTGTGGGTTGTGTTGTGTTGTGTTGTGTTGTGTTGTGTGGGGTTGTGTTGTGTTGTGTGGGGTTGTGTTGTGTTGTGTGCGGTTGTGTTGTGTTGTGTTGTGTGGGGTTGTGTTGTGGTTGTGGTGTGGTTGTGGTTGTTGTGGTGGTTGTGGTTGTTGTGGTTGTTGTGGTTGTTGTTGTTGTTGTTGTTCTTTCTTGTTGGTGTGGTGTGTTGTGTTGTGTTGTGTTGTGTTGTGTTGTGGTGTGGTGTGGTGTGGTGTGGTGTGGTGTGTTTTGTTGTGTTGTGTTGTGTTGTGTTGTGTGTGTGGGGTTGTGTTGGATTGTGTTGTGTTTGTTGTGTGGGTTTGTGTTGCATTGTGAGGGGTTGTGTTGTGTTGTGTGGGGTTGTTGCTTTGTGTGGGGTTGTGTTGTGTTGTGTTGTGTGGGGTTGTGTTGTGTTGTGTGGGGTTGTGTTGTGTTGTGTTGTGTTGTGTTGTGTTGTGTGGGGTTGTGTTGTGTTGTGTTGTGTGGGGTTGTGTTGTGGTTGTGGTGTGGTTATGGTTGTGGTGGTTGTTGTGGTTGTTGTTGTTGTTGTTGTTGTTCTTTCTTGTGGTGTGGTGTGGTGTGGTGTGGTTGGTTGGGTTGGGTTGTGTTGTGTTGTGTTGGGTTGGGTTGTGCTGTGTTTCGTGGGGTTGTGTTGTGTTGTGTTGTGTTGTGTTGTGTGGGGTTGTGTTGTGTTGTGTGGGGTTGTGTTGTGGTGTGTGGGGTTGTGTTGTGTTGTGTTGTGTGGGGTTGTGTTGTGTTGTGTGGGGTTGTGTTGTGTGGGGTTGTGGTGTGTTGTGTGGGGTTGTGTTGTGTTGTGTTGTGTTGTGGTTGTGGTTGTGGTTGTTGTGGTTGTGGTGGTTTCGGTGGTGGTGGTTGTGGTTGTTGTTGTTGTTGTTGTTGTTCACCCGGAATTGAGGCGTCTTTTTCAAACCCACACGCGACGTTGTTTTCTCGGAATTGCTGTCTTGCACGGTTGAAACTAGCATATGCCACCTCCGAAACTTTGTCAGCAGCAATGTTGCTATGGCTTTGCATAGATGAGTAAGATGGTGGTGGAATTTTCAGGCATGTCATCAAGTACCGAAAGTCGTTTGGGCCAGATTTTGTGTCCATTAACCCCACTGCTACTGACAGGTTTATGTCGGCAACTTTTGGTCCTGGTCGATTGGTGTTCACCGTTTCATAAATTTTATGTTCTTTGCCAACGAACCCACATTTAAGACATTTCAGTCTCTCGCACCACACTAACCCCATCTGTTTATCAAATTTCAAGTCAAAGTTTAATTTCCCTTGACAGGTGCCATCCCAGGATCTGTGATCAGAGTGTGTTTCAAAGAACATGTCAGCAGTCTTCCCAAGGTGAAAGATACGGTATGTACGCAGTTCATTTTTATCACTTTCAGCTTTAGCACTATCCATAAGTGCTTGCTCTTAGGCGTTTTGGCAGCCTTGCTTGGTCTCAAGGTCATTGTTGCTGGAATCGTCTTGTGTACAGCTCGACACAGTAGCACATTTGATTTTTTATCCTGAATTAGGAGACTATCATACACGTCTTTAGTCAGTCTCTTAATGGTCACTGTCCACTTGTCATCAGACCACCTGCCTGAAAGTGGTTGAAATCTATTTTCGTCGGCTCCCTTCTTAAAGTGTGATATTTTATGTTTCACTATTCCAAGTACACTCCTTTTTATAAATAGTAAACTTGCTTCCTAGCTAGCTCTGTTCTCTAATAATCTCTTTTCAAGTTATGCCCCTTGAAAGACAAACTCCATTTACTCCCTGAATAACATAATAAATGATGACATCATGAAGATGACGTCATGAAAACGTTTTGGCGTAAAAATCTAACCATATTAGGTTAGGAAGGTTTAGGATTTCATCAATCCAGCTTAGCCATCCACTACAATTACAAGTAAGCTTATCTACCAACAATGAAGTTTCTTTGGAAGCAGAAATGATAAGTCAAAGATGATGTACTGTTCGAATTATAAAGCATTTATTCAAGAAACCAATAAATTGCCATAGAAGGGCATGCATTTTGACACTTGAATTAGGTAATATTACATAAACAGTAAATTTGATACACTGATAAGATAAAGCAATCATATAACACAAAAACTTAAAAGTTTCAAACATTTTCTTTAACAAGTATAGAAGATATTCAAGTTTAGCGATTGATATGTCGTGGCAGTTCTGTGCATTTTCAAGTCGTCCGAAACTGACTTGAAGCAAATGTGACCGGTTTCATGTTTTATGCCATATCACCCAGCAAGCAAGGGTAAATGGGACCCATATGGGCTATATCCGGGCACGCCCATGTGGGATTACCCATATGGGTCCTATATGGGTCCCACATTCAGAAAGCAAGGGTAAATGGGACCCATATGGGCTATATCCGGGCACGCCCATGTGGGATTACTTATATGGGCCCTATATGGGTCCCATATGCTTTGCTAGCTGCTTTGACCCACACGGGCTGCCCACATGGGACCCAGGTTAATCCCGGTTGCACCTTTGGTATGGGGCCCATGTGGGCAGCCCATATTGGGCCCGTATGGAAAACAACATTGGACCCATATGGGTCCCATATGGTTTGCTAGCTGGGTTACAGCTGGTTTTGAATATTGATCATCATAACAACAAACAACTTTATACCCATAACTGCAATCAGTATGCTTTGATATGCTTCTGTACGTGATTTTTTAGGATTGTCTGATGCTGAAGAAATACTTTCGGTCACTGCTTCAAAATCAGCATATATGACAAAGGGAACCATTAGTTGCCTTTTATAGTTTTTAAAATAAACTTTTTCACCTTTGCCTGGCATCTCAACTGCTTGCTTGCCATTACGTGAAAGACAAACAGGCTTATGTTTTTCTAAAACTCTTTCTAATGTAAAGCATTGGAAGCATGTTTTACAAAACCATTTTTTTCCATTGTGTGCTGTTTGATTATACATCAAACTGTTAAAGTTTTTTATCGACACATAAGTTTTTTTTTTCTTCTTCAGTGATTAAAAGCATATCATAAGTTTCTTTTGCTTTATTTTTTGATATGTGCAAAGGGTATACTTGATTATTTTCATATCCAAATATGTTAAAACAAATGTTGTTTTGTTTTTCTATTTTTGGGATTTGTTGAATGAAACATGAAATGTTATTCCCTTGTAATCAAGATTATCAATATGATTTTTGTACTTTGTTATTCTTTGTGGTTTATTATTGGCAGGGAAGTTATAAGCCAAATGACACCATCTAAAGCATTCGTTATCTTTTTCATTTTTTATATTTATTAAACCTTTTTTGTGATGTTGCAGTTCTTTTGATAATGCTAAATACGAGCTACCTCGCAAAGGCTTGTACTTTACTCGAGTTATGTAGTGCGCATCAACTATTGAAACTTTCCAACCACTTCCGTTAGAAATCCATGTATCAATGTTATCCTTTATTTGTATAGCTGCTTTCATTAGCGCATCAACAATTTGAGTTTTGTTTATGATTAATTCTGTTTTGGAAGCAAAATAAGCTGTTTTAGAAGTGGTTGCTATTTTGCCTTTGCATCATGTGTTGGTTTATCCAAAGTAAGTTTTAAAACAACATTCATTTTAAGACCGTTTGTTTGCTCCAATTCCTTTTCAAGGACATTTACAACAACTGGAATTATATGATGAAGTTGTGCAAGTGGATCTTTGTCATATATAATATCAACTTGAAAAACTTTCATATATTGCTTTAGTGATTTTTCTTTTTCCACGACTTTACTATGTTCTTCTGATGATGATTTTGTAATTTCCACAATATCTTCTTTTGTTTCCAAAACTTTGTTATATTCTTCTGGTAGTAATTTTATATCTTTTATAAATTATTTTTTTTAGCTATTTCCTCAATTTCCATTTTTTCAATTTCGCTATATTTTTCTTGTGATTTTATAGTTTTTCTAATCGCTTCCTCATTTGTTTTAATTTCCAAATCTTTTTTAACCATTATATAATATTACATGAGATTTTTTTTAAGCCTATATTTAATTTATTTAATTATTTTTTAACAGGAATGGTACTAAACTCTTTGATTTCCATGATTTTCATTATCATCTGCTATCTTTGATCTGTATACGAATCGTCCACATATCATAACTTTTCTCCAAATGTGGTTCTCCAAAAAGCCCAGCCATCCAATCTTTTTTAAAAGCTGCAATATCTTCTTCCAAGTGTCTCATACGACTTTTCCTATAATCATCAATATGCTCCTTTGTTTTATCTGTGAGAGCCTTTTCAAAGGCAGCTACTCCAAATAGTATATTTCTTTCCTCATCAAAGTGTTTCCTTTCTACTTCTGCGTAAGATCCCATATAATATGGATTACATTATTTAAATATATAATTATGTAGTATAATATAATGAATTGCAAATATTGTGAAAGAGTTTTAGATATAATTGATCCTCCTGGGGTGTGCATAGATTGCATCTTATTTTACACAACTAATAAAAAGAAGCTTTGTAAATATTATACCAGGGCCAAGCTGTGTTACAAGTGTACTTACGCATGTGTGAATTGTAATGATACTTGTGAAGTTTTCGATAACGAGCGTGTTTGCCTTAATTGTGGCACTCACAACGTTTACAATCTTATTGCAGGTTACAATTACAGCCGAAAGAAAACTATTTACCACAGAAAGTACCATTTAGATAAATACTTGGTAGAATATGATTTGTCTTCTAAATATAAAAATTTTAAGATTTGTTTTACAAAATTGTAAAGATTTTGGATCAAATAGAAGGTCGAAAAAGATCAATCAAATTTGAATACATTTTTCAGAAAATATTTAAAATATTAAAAATAGAAAAAAACACAAAACCGATTAAAACAAAATCAACCAGAGAAAAGTACGATAGGATATGGAAACAAGTCAGAAAAAATTACGACTGGATGCCATGGCCGTTTAACTTGAACAGATGCTCCGTAGTAGGAGCATCTCTACTAGCTTAATTACCATTAAGCTTGAACCTTTTCATATACATTTCCAGAGGTTCTGTAAAGTTATCATTCCTTTGAATTTCTAATATTTTATTAAAAACAATCCTTATTATCTCCTCATCATTTTCTAGTCCTGTTGTTGTTTGGACATATTATAGAAGTTGTTTAGAACTCCTATGCTGTGTTTTTAACAAAGTCTTTTTTTCTGCTATTCTTGTTTTACTTGCTAAAACAGCAACTACTGGAGGAACTGCACCAACTGCGGCTATAAAAAAAGGAATTGCCGGAACTAATGCCAATACGGCAGTACAACCAATTATCCCACTAACAATTTGTAATGTTGTGTTTATAATACCGCACAATTTATAGCTACGTCTGTATGCAGCCACAAGTCGTGTCAAATGATCAATTAATTCTTCTTTGTTAGTAATTTGTGTCATGTATAATTACAGTTAGACAATAATTTAATCAAGATATTTAGAAAATAGTTGCTCATGTTCTTTGGATGATATTTTACCTATTTTTAATAATTCATCGATTATGCTAATACCTTTATTTATTATCTGTGGACTATTATTTCCTGATTCAATACTTCCACATACTAACTCCAGAGCACTAACCAAATCATCAGGACTATTGTAATATTCAACATCAACACAACCTCCTAAAATCTTTTTGAACTTTGAAGAACCTTTATGAATTGGTAAACCAGATAATTCTGTTAGTTCCTTAAAAGCATTTTGTGACAGCTTTGAATAAGTTTTTTTATTATTATAACGCTTTGTTATCAAGTCTATAAAATCATCATCTGCTTTTAGGTCTAGCACAACTGCTTCTCCTAGTTTGGCAATAAGTTTGTGATGACCAACAAGCTTGGATAAATTAATTTGTAACACTCAATAGTGGCCATCTTTGTCGACTTTGTAGGAATTTTTATTTTGTTGCATCCCTTTACCAGTCTTTTGTGCTGTTTCGCTAGCTGTTCGAATTCACTCAGGTAACTTATCTATATAAAAATCCAGAGCATTCAGTTCATCAGTCAGATCTTGATGTTCTTTTATACGCAGAATTTTACGTCGAGGTTGTCTATTCTTGCGTTTAGACCTCTTATCTTGTGAGACATTTTCTTACGTATCTCTTCAGCCTTTTTAACATATTCATCATAATCAGCACTCCCATCAGTAATACCTGGTACTTCAGTTGGTATTGGCAAACCATGCTTATCAAGTACTTTTTTTATTCATACCAGCATCCAAGTTAATATCATACACCGGTTTGAGTTCCTTAGACCTCGCAGCTAGTTCTTCGTCTTCCCATTCTTCTATTTTTTCATCCTCGGGATCAATTGATGTAGGTTTCTTTTTGACTGCTTCAAATAATGCTTCCGTGGATTTGGCAGGTTTTGACCTAAGCACTCTGTCTGAGTTTAATTTTGGTCTAGACTCTATTGTCTGCGATAGTTTCTCTCTGTAATCAGCCAGCGATGCTTGGTGTTTAGGATCTACGGTTTGCTCGATAGCTGGTTTTTTAACGTGTGGTGGTGGCGGTAGTAGCGTTGGTGGAGCTATAGCTCCACGATCAGGCGGGGCAAGTAATTGCGAGCGTATTGCCTCAGGAAGAGCCAACTGTTGACGTATTTCTGGAAGGGTAATCAAATGTTCAGCTAGCCGCCTTGTTTGCTCTGTTATTTCGCTAGTTACAGGTTTAAATACTTCTGTGTATAAATCACGACTAGCTCCTTTTTCTAGTCTTTTTCGGATAACTTTATTCTCGTATTCTTTGACAAGTTCACTCGCTTTTCGCATTTTATCTGCTAATTCTTTCCATTTTAACAAGACATGTAATAATATAAGTTAGATTAAAATAAGATAAATTAAGACAAGTATTATCCAAGCATTATTATAATGCAAATTCCAAACTATGATATGAAAACAGAAAACGGTAATTTTAAACAACTATGGAACTTCATGCTAAACTATTGTTTTAGAATGTTAATTTGTGGTAATTCAGGATCCGGTAAGACGAATACATTCGTTCACATGTTGCTGAAACCTTTAATTTACTACGACAATATTTATTTGTTTGCTAAAAACTTGGAGCATTCTAAGTATCAGGTCTTGTCGCAAAAACTTGAAAAGGATAAAATTCCGGTTGGAGACATATTAAAATGTTCGAATGACCAAGTTATCCCTGTGAATGATTTGGATTCTGATACTCAACAGATAGTTATTTTTGATGATTATGTTTGCGAGCGCAGTCAAAACGATATTATTAATTATTTCATCCAGGGAAGACACAAACATTGTTGCGTAATTTATTTATCTCAATCTTATTACAAAACTCCCAAAGACATTCGGTTGAATTGCTCTCATTACATCTTCTTTGCGACTCCGGTTAATCGTGAGCTGGGTATGCTTTCAAACGAACAAGATGTCAGCAAAGATCAGTATAAAAAAGCAACTGACAAGCAGTACGACTTTCTGTATCTTGATCGTCCGAGGAAGTTGGTAAAAAGAAACTTCACTGGTGATATTTAATCTAATCATATTATATATAAAGGGTCTTTTTAACGATCTTGGCGAGGAAGTTACTACTGGCAGTGTTAATATTACAAACTTTGGTATTGTGATGTCTGAGTATGTAAAACAAAAACATCTGGTTAATTATCTTCACAAGGATAAAAACCAGGAAAATGTTTTGAGAAGTGATCTGATTTCTTTATTTACACTGTCCTGTTTTAATGGGATGACAGTAGGGTAAGTGTGAGGTTTGGTGCACCCTAGAACCGGTTTAAACCCCCAGTGGCCTACTTTGCCACTGACCGTTCCAAGGCGGTAGCCCTATTGTCAACCCTTTTTGTGTTTGTGATGTCGTTTGCATTTATTATTGCTTTTGCCTTTTTGTTTGTCTGTTTGCGTGTTTGTTTCTGTGTTTTGTGGTTTACTGTCCTCCTTGAATGCTACTTTCCCTGTCCGATCTTTTTATATTTCTTAACATGAATAAAAATAAAATCACCAATGTTGGTAATCCAGACAAACCATATGATGCAGCAACAAAGCAAAATACTCAAAGAAGAATAACAAAAAGCATACGTGATTATAAAATTGATAAAATTCCAGGTATGATGACAAATTTGATAACAGTTATTGATGATAAACTTAGTCAAATACAAACAAAGTTACAAGCAAACCGTGAGAAAATGATTGAAATTCAAAACGGATTGAAAGATGAAATAAAACTTTTGAGTGATGCTTTAAAAGAGCTAGAAAAGAAAGAAGATGGATTGGAAAAGAGTGTTAACTACAAGAAATTAAGTGAACAAATAAGATCAGGTGTTCAAAATATTAATACACGGCTCGCAGAAATCAATAAACAGATGGTTGATAACAATGAACTAGAAACTGCTATTGCTGATGCTTCAAAATAAATGAGAACTGCTTTTACTACCGAAATAACTCAAATTAAAATATTAAATGAGCAGATAAACACCAAAGAATTTGAAGATATCAAAAAGAAAATGGTTGACGGTAAGTCGCTGGAGACTGCTTTGAGCCAACTGGTTGACACTGATACACTTAACACTGCTATTGATGATGCTTCAAAGCAATTAAAAGCTGCTCAGGATGAAAGAAGCAAAGCTTTTGATGGTGAAATAGCTTCTCTCAAGGAGCATAATCAAAAGTCTGATAGCCGGCACTCAGCAATTCTTGGTATAATTGATGGGTTGAAAGTAAAAGTAGACTATTTAAGTCGGATTCTAATTCTTGAATATACGATAGATGATGGAATGAGCATCATGCACGATACTACTTGCATAACTAACTATGTATCATACCCGACGCAAAAACCACTTGGAAGAACCAAACGTGATGGTTTTCTCGAGGCATTTATTTTTGTAGCCAATCCACTTATAAAAGGTGAAGAATATTATAAAAAAGATCATCTGGGTCTTTTAGAAATTCTTAAAGAAGGTCGTTATGTATTTGAGATAGATTTTACTTACACGGGAGCAGATGTAGAAAGATTCTTGTTTTTTACATTAGGTGGGGGTGAAAAGCCTCTTAGCCCGATAATAAAACATGGCATACGAGTTTCAAATGTTTGGTTACCGTTCATAATAATTTCTTACTTGATTTAAGAGAATCAAACTTTCACACTTTAATTTGGTTTGACAAAGATACAGTTAGACAAACTAAATTTGGAACCATGACACCAAACATAACAAATTCTATCGATACGTTGTACATCCACTGTGATTTGATAAGTAATTCTATTGTTGATGGATCATACGGGGATGTCATTTATGAAATAAGTACAGCTGATCTTACGAGATCGTATCCTTTTAAAGATGAACCGATAAGAGTCGGGTTCTGTTAAGCAAACAAAACAATCATTAACAGTATTAATATTTACATAACTGACTTCTCCGGTAAAATTATTAATCTTAATGGTGTCCACACATCATTTTGATTTGTTTTGAAGGAATTAATGTAACATAAGTTATATGGCACGTTTAAAAAAAGTTTATGACACTAGTACGGGAACATATACTCAAAAGAAATATAAAAAGATCGGACAGGGAAAGTAGCATTCAAGGAGGACAGTAAACCACAAAACACAGAAACAAACACGCAAACAGACAAACAAGAAGGCAAAAGCAATAATAAATGCAAACGACATCACAAACACAAAAAGGGTTGACAATAGGGCTACCGCCTTGGAACGGTCAGTGGCAAAGTAGGCCACTGGGGGTTTAAACCGGTTCTAGGGTGCACCAAACCTCACACTTACCCTACTGTCATCCCATTAAAACAGGACAGTGTAAATAAAGAAATCCCCGCCATGATCTAATCTCTAACCAACAAGGCAGCATCAATAGGTTGACCGATTAACTGGAGCTGGCATATTTGACATTTTTCCAAAAGTTGGATCAAAAATATTTAGTGAGTCTGTCAGCAGGTAAAAAAGCATTAGAAACTACTGGTAAACAAATCATAGAGAGTGGTTCTAAAAAAACTTGGGGATGAAGTAGGAAAAGTGGCTGCTGATAAGTTAGTTCCAGTTATAAAACCTAAACCAAAAGGTGAGATAATTTTAAAAGAACTTACAAAGGCTGATAACAAAAAAGAAGTTGTAGTTGAAACTGAAGAAGATGTAAATGCAAAAATTAATAGATTACTATCCGGAAGAAGAATTCATGCAATAATTAATCGATTAATTAATAAAAAATAATTTAATTACTAGTATATATAGATGTTTCGAAGTGATAAATATAATACTTGATATGTACATGTACCTATTCAGTTAAAGCACATCCAGGAAATGCTAACAGGCAAATGAAAAGTGGTTATCAGTTTACACTAAATGACAGAAGTTCTCACTTTGATTGGTATAACGCATATTTTGAAATCAGTTTTCGAGTAAACAAACTTGCTGATGGGGCCGCTTTTGCAGACGCTGACAGAATTGCTTTAATTAACGATGCAGCTTCACTGATTGATCAAATGCAAGTAAAGCAAAATGGAAAAATAGTTTACGATGGAAATATTCTTCACAAATTTGTTAATGTCAAAAGCTTGCTTGAAATTTCTGATGACTATGACTATGCAAAGACAACCGGAACAAACGAATTCTTTTATTTAGATAATACGACTGCTGCAGAATATCGAAATGATCAAGCCGGTTATAATTCAGGATTTGCGATTCGTCATGCTTTAATCATAACTAATCAAAAAGTTGACTCTATAATCCCATTAAACAAATATTCCTTCTTTGGGGGTTTGGAAATAAACATGATTCCTCCTGTTCAAATTCAAATTAGCTTGCAACTGACAGATGATAATGTGCTAATTTTTAAAGCTGCTGGTCTCGATGACAGTAGAGTAGTTATTAATAAATTAGTTTTGTGGATACCTAGAATGATATTTAACCCGGATGGTTTAGCTCATGTTATGTCAGATCATATGGCATCAACAGAATGGTCCTACCTCCGTGAAATGATACAAGAAAACGGAAGTTCTCTACTAACTGAATCCGTATTTAGAATAACGGCTGGTGTTAAACATCCCAAACACGTTTTTGTGTATTTGCAAAGATCAGACAAGAGTTTACACCAAGAGTGAAATCCTCACCTCTTGGATACTTTTCGTCTAAATGCTGGTGATCTGCTTCTTATTTACAAACAGCCAGATTGGAAGTTGGAAATGGAGTTTATTATCCAGAAACTGAATACAGTCATGATAATATTATAAGATTATTCAGAGATGTTATTAATTATTCTCACAAGCAAAATGATAGAAACACTGGAACTTTACTCAATGTGGGTAATTTTAAAAATCTCTTTGGAATGATATATTTCGATTTAAGTTACAAGGGAAATGAGGTCAGTGTTGATCCAAAACAACTGACTTCGAGATATAATTTAAATATAGCCCCAGGAGCTCCTTATAAAGTTTATGCTTTGGTTCTCTATGAAGAAAATGTTGCTATTGATACTATTGGAAATGAACTAGTTATTGTTTAATCTAACTTATAATATATATGACTTACGTAAATTATTCAGTAAATTTGACAGATGGCACGAAACAAAGTTTAGCAAAGGCTTATGAGAACAAGAGTGAATTAACACTCAGGTTAAAAAAAAACCAACTAACTGGGAATTTTCCTTTGCTGCTGACAGCTACTCAGATTAACAATATTAACAAAGCTAAATCTGGTGGACGGGGATTAGACATAAATATATCAAAATCGCAAATGTGATCTCAGTCCAAGAATGGAGGCTGTTTAGGCGCATTAGCTGGTTTGTTAACTAAAACAATATTACCAACAGTTGCAAAATTTGTTCCAAAAGTATTAGGACCCCTGCCAACAGGAGCACTAAGTGGCTTTGCAAGTACTGGAATTGGCAAACTATTTGGAAATGGGATGGTAACTATTCCTAGTGACCAAAAACAAGCACTTCTCGGATCAAATAAATTAACACTTGCACAAAGAAATAAGATAATAAAGTCAAAAGGTTGTTGTCCTATTAAACTAACAAAGCAGCAACGACAAGATGGAGGATTTCTTGGAATGCTTGCATCATTAGGAATTCCATTGATTGGATCTCTTATTAGTGTTTTAACTGGAAAAGGTTTCCAAGTAGGTAGAAAAGGAAAAGGACTAAGAGTTGATCGTGGAAAAGGTTGCAAGTAGACTCACAAATTAGACAGTACAGAAGTATCCCATTCATAAACAATTTTTTTTTTTAAAAAATAAACCTATCTCTAACTTAGATATAATAAAATGGGTTAAGCAGCTAGATATACAGAAATTCAGGGGAGTGTTTAGCAAGAACAAATTACCAACAAAACAAAATAAACAAGAATGTGGTATTATTAATCTTGATGATCATATTTGACCTGGTACACACTAGACTTGTTACTATGATAATTATTACTTCAATCCGTTTGGTTTGAGTCCACCAAAAGAAGTTTTAAATTACATACCTAATATAAAATACAACACCATTCAATATCAAGATAAAACAAGTGTCTTGTGCGGATATTTCTGTTTGTACTTCATTAACAAGTTACAAGAGGGAAATAGTATGTATGATATTCTTTACAAATTATTAAAACCTTACAAACCAGTAGAAAATGAAAACATCATAAAATCATATTTTGTAGATAAAGTTTAGTCTAATCTTATTTATATATGAGTTACTGTATTAAAGAAAAGATCTTTTATGAAAATGTTAATCCTCAGTATGTGTTAGCCAAAAATGGTAGAAAAATGTTAAGAGCAACTTGTGCATCTTGTGGTATTACTAAAAAACAGTTTGTTAAAAACGTAGATGGTGGTAATATTGATATTCATAAAGTGTTACTTCCTTTATTACCTAAAAAGGGGTTAACAATTCCTGGTTATAAATATTGTGGTCCTGGTAATCCACTTGATAGCGGAGAACCGGTAAATGAATTAGATGCTGTTTGTAAAGATCATGATTATTGTTATGATAAAAATCCTAGTAATAAATCAATGTGTGATAAAAATATGCTTGCTGGTTTGAAATCTAGTAAGTCTAAAACTATTTGAGAAAAGATTGCTAAGAATTTTATAGTAAAAACCAGTTATTAGTACAAAATATAAACTTGGTCTTGGAGCATCAAAAACGAGAGAAGGCGTTGAAATGGACTGACAAGTTAGCAGATGAACTTCATAAGGCTATACGAAGAAAAAAAGAGTATGATAATGGACCTTTGGAAACGGCCGAGCACGACACATACATATAAATGTTGCAGTCTCGGTTTGATTGAGACTGCTCATGAGTGGTAGTGAAATATGCTAGCTACCGCTCACGCCCTCTAGCCCCGGGTTGAGCAGAACTCAATATTCATAAAATCAACAGCACAACATTTTAACCACGCCGTGTGATTGTTAAAATATGGTCTGCTGACTTGGTTGACATGCAATCGTTTTCAAAGTATAATAAAGGTACTAAATACTTGCTTACTGTTATTGATGTATTTAGTAAATTTGCTTGGGTTTTACCCGTTCCAAATAAAACTGGTTTAGAAATTACCAAAGCGTTCCAACAGATAATCAGTACAGGAAGACAGTGTAAAGTGTTGATGGTTGGTCAAGGTGTGGAATTTTACAACAAGACGTTTAAGCAATTTCTTGATGATAACAATATCAAAATGTATCACACTTTTAATTTCGGAAAAGCTGTAGTAATTGAACGATTTAATAGAACATTAAAAGAGAGGATGTGGAAATATTTCACAGCTAACAATACAAATACATATTTAGACGTGTTGCAAGAAATGGTCGAAAAGTATAATAACACAAAACATCGGAGTATTAAAATGAGCCGACTGAAGCAAGTGATGAAAAGAATAAAGGAATGGTGTATTTCAACTTGTATGGAAAGATGAGAAGTAATCAAATTAAGCCAAAGTTTAAAATAGGGGATAATGTTAGAATCAGCAAATATAAAAGAACGTTTGAGAAAGGTTATACTCCAAATTCGACCGAAGAAATATTTGTTGTTGATAAAATTCAAAATACAAATACTGTGACATACACAATAAAAGATTTAAACAACGAAAACATTGATGGAAGCTTTTATGAATTAGAAATGATAAAAGCAAAGCAAGAAATATTCAGGATTGAAAAAGTAATACAACGTGATTACAAAAAGAAACAAGCATTGATTAAATGGAAGGGCTACAATTAAGATTTCAATAGTTGGGTCCAATTTAAGGATATTGGAAATATTAAATAATATCTTAGACTGAAATACAAAATAGCAAAGTGTAACAAATAAAATACTCCATGGTAAAAAATGATATGCAGAGCGATGATGAAGACTACTGTCCGGTTCTGTCTGACTTTGCTTAATGAGTTGCAAATGTTTTAGTTATTTGCAAAATTAATAGATACTGGGGGTACTGGTAACGTTCTTCCTAAGTGAATGGCAATCAAGCAGTTTGTATATACTCGGTAAAAAAAGTTTTGGACCAGGGTACATAAAGTCATATAAAAATAAAACTAATGGACAGAATTTAAGTATCTTTTTTTAGTAACCAAGGTCTACCCTACCCGGTTAATTTGGTACCAGAAACATTAAATTCCGAACAAGATTTGATTTTAAAAAAATATCGCGAATACACAAAGGGTCTGTAAAAAATGTTGCAAAGTCCATTAAAAGTAACAGTTACGGACACATTCGAGTAACCAATAACAAGACTATTATTTTTTCGCAAACTTTCATTGTAAACGATAATTATTGTTGATTGTTGATCTATTGTGAATTATCAACTGAGATAATAAGGGTTATGGTCGAATGTCAAGGTTCAGCGATCATTGTACGGGTTCGAACACTGCCATGGTCCAAAACTTCTTTTACAGAGTATAGTTGCGAGGGGTCTGGCAGCAAGCATGTCATCGTCATTTGGCGTTTGTAAATGTTTGTGTTAATGATAACAGGAGACAACTTGATAACTATTTGATTGTTTGTCGCGAGGGGGGAACTGGCCCTATACTCTCAGTATCTATACTACTATGGTTAGAATGTGAAGACTTGGGAAATTATCATAGTTATAAACAAAAGGACTGAATGACAACTTAATGAGTTATAAAATAACACGTATAATAGCGATTTGCATAGAAAGATTAGTGTCTGTGAAGGTTATCTCAGTTTTTAGCAATGTAAATTTTCATTAGAAGAAAGGGTTTAATGTAAGATACTTTTTTATTCTTGAAATATTATCAGTAGTTAAAAACATGTTCATTTTGTCTCACGATGTCACAAAATGAAATACACGTAGTTTAGAGCGTTTTGTCTGTACCGTTCTCTTGCCGTACTGAGTGACACTTTGTTTACGCCATGCTTTTACCTATTGAGCCCGGTGCAGGATAGGGCATACACGTTATACTCATTCATATTTATTACAAGGTGAGCAATTACCAGAATGTATACCCTGCTTTGCACCGTTAACAGTCAGACACATCTTGTTGGAATGTGTAGACTGATCTTATGCGTCAAAGGTACTACAATGTTAATACTATGACCGAGTTATTTGATAGTATAGATTTTAGTCTTGTTTTAGATTTCCTGAAAGAAATCAGACTATATAATTCATTATAATATGTTCTTATATATATTTACTTGTTTATATACCCGTTGACGGGCATTTGTTGATTTACATATATAGTTTATATTACTACCATATCATCCCATATTTATAAATAGTTTAATCTTCATATATTTATATTAATTTTTAATTACTACTTCATTTCTTCATCTTTCATCATTTTTTTGCGCCGAATATGACTTATATATTTGTCGACGTGCCTTTCGAAATATGATCACGATTTTATCGGATTCACAGGGAAAGTGTAAGGCTTTACTTAAGATGTAAGACAAAACGGCTGAGGATTGTAAATAAAAGTTTATAAGCGCATTTGTGCCTGTAAATGGTATAGTTAGGTTATTTTTTTCATATTTCTAAAGGGGCAAGTTTATGTAAGGGTCCTTCTTTTAGTGTCAGGTATCTAAGCTATTATGTACCCATAAGCAGCTCGTGGAGAACGTGCATGATAACCGGTTTGGGGTTGGAACTTTGTTGTCAGATTGAAGCAGGGGGAATAACCCACAATCGAGTTGACAGTTGCTGAGATGGGCATTATTACATGGGCTATTGAGGTAGATGAAATTCGTGTATGTATTTTATGATATAAAACTGTATTCATGGAGCCAGTATCTTTTACTGTAATGTTGCTGTACTTCTGGACATTTTACGTTTGCATTTGAGATGTAATACCTGTCTATATTCTGATGCATATGAATAGTATTATTCGTTTAGCATACAGCTGCATTGATAACAATACTGAACACGAAGAAACTGATGCACAGCATCAGGGCGGCGCAGAATGTTTTCAAAAGGAGGAAACGAACATGTGTATTGATTTACACTTTTTTATTATAAAACAACAAAAATGTAAAAATATTTTAAAAAGTATAAAAAGTTATATGGCAACAGTTAGCAATAGTAACTTGAGAACAAAGGCACCTACTTAAGATATCAAAACATAATTTAAGTGTTTGAATTAATTGCTGATGATATATATTTCTAGAATGTTATGAAGATTTTTTATAATGTTGAGGTAGTTATGAATTAAGTGAAAACATATCAAAAAAGAAGCTGATATGATCAGTGAAATGTGTACTATAACAAATGGCTGGGGTAGATGGATATCATACAGTTAGATTTTTTGAATGTTTGACACTGAGGTGTGTGCCACGTAGGGCTGATCATGAGATTTTCCTGGGTGGAAACCAGTATTGCATGGCCTGCGTCAGGAAATAGCATGCTCAAGCACAAGTTTCAAAGCTGTATCTGTTATAGTTACTGAAAGAAGTGCACCTTAACATAAAACTTAACCAAATGCGCAGACGCCGATCAAGGGATGACAATAAGTCGTATTGTTTTCCCAAAACCATACTGGCTAAAAAGTGGATCTTAACGGAAAACTTAAAGAATATACTAAGTTCAAAAAGGGGCATAACTTTTGCACAAAGCAGCACAGAGTTATGAATCCTGATATGCTGGGTCATGTTATGATGTAGAACAACTGTATAAAGTTTCAAAGTTGTAGCTGTAACATAGCGCTAATTTCAATACAGCAATTTCAATACAACAACAAGATCTTATGGCCATTCTTTTACACCCCCACCCCCAATATTTTGGCCAGTCTTTTACCCCAACATTTTTAATCACGTGCTCCTCCATATGTCACGTGCTCCTCCATATGCAGCATCAACAATCAATACAAATATAGGCTGACGCTCAAGGCGCGCCGCCAATGAGAATGGTTCCAAGTATATGAAATAATTCGTGTTATGTGTAACGATGACTGTATACGATTGTTTGGTTTATGAACCGGCGTAAAAGTATGTATCGTTACCGCCTAATACTTCAAGTGTGGAGCGAAGCCCTCTGGGTGAAATCATCGAGGTGAAACCATAACGTTATGAGAGATGGAGACGTTCTCGCATCTGAACATAAAGGTCAGGCGTTTGTGATGGCGACGACCCCCGGGACATGTGTTTGGTCCACATCAAATCTCATTGGAGGGCAAACACATCATAACCTTATTGAAGGCTCATCATCATATCATCAGCCCTCATAGGAGGCATTTGATGATCATCAACGCTTCATCAACTTGTGCATCAGAGTATTAGTATTATCGTGTTATTTAATATTAGGGTGTTAATTTCTCTGTAACTTTACTGATGATTAGATAAGAAACATCATCAACATTTATATTTCGCGTCATCTATAGACAGTAGATTTAGACAAAGTACATTTTATACAGTGCACACTCGTTTTATACGTTACATTCTTCTTTTTATCTTTCATATGTGTATTCGTTTTTTCTTTGTTAGTTACATATATTTTAACATATTTTAACCCCGTTTGGTTGTCGGGGTAGAATGCAACCATTGCAATCTCACAAACACACTGTCACATGCAGAGGGGTAGGACAGATCCATTCATATTCATTTTGCCATTTTTTTATCATACTCATTCAAGGTCTTTATCATGACACCGCGTATGCAAACGTGGCTCCATCGTCAATGCAAATTCAATTAACACATTTTAAAAGTTGGATTAAACGTATGTACATTTAGTCACTCACATTGATTCTTTCCTGAAATAGTTAGTTTGTATCACTGTTTTCTTGTCTAACGTTTATCCGACCTACCCTTGAGTATGCGAGTGTAGTTTGGGACAATTATACAATAGCTCAAGAGAATGAACTGAGAAAATACATAACGAAGCAGTCAAACTTTGTCAAGAAATTGGGTGGGAAAGTCACAATATAAAAAGAAATTCTATCTGCCTTCATTGTATCTATCTTTTTCAGTACCGGACATAGTAGGTAACTTAATTACAATCTTCGTAATCGTGGAAACACTCGATCTCTCTCGTGCAACACCTGAACATCCAACTAAATAAAAACTCATTTCTCCCTCCAGCTGTGCAGGAATAGAATGCACTTTCATCTGAATTGAAACAGTCAGAATCTTTTTCTGTCTTTAAAACCAGACTAGATAGTGCATTTCTAAAACGACAAAGTGGCACTACACAGGTGACCGACACACTGATATACTACACACATGTCTTCGCACTCAAAGCAGCAGCCTTAACATAAACTTCTAATCTAATTCCATTGTTGACAGTCCACTTTGTACTTGTTAAAATATTGTAGATACAAAATCATTGTCTTTTACACTGTAATCATGTTTTACCACTAAAGAATTGTAATGATGAATGCATTGAAGGGCTAATAACGTATCTCTTTAAAATACCCTTCTCGCTGGAGATCGCTTAGTATCAAATGAAACAAATGGTAGAACTTTCAAAATCGTGCAACACTTCATTTTAGAAACGAAACGTGTTTGAAACAGTGTCGATTAACAATTTAAATAAAACAAAACGGAAAAAAATATGCTTAGTAACGTGATGCTCTGGCTGGAGTACTTTCTTTGTGGATGTTTATGCTTCTTTTTTTTTATATTATATATTATATTATTATACCGACTTTACTCTCTGATCACTGTGTTGTGAGTTTTTTTTATTAAGTGCAAAACCAGTTATTGAAGAAGATGTAGAACATCTAACTGTAAACAAATACATTTTATTTACAAGTAGGATCATGATAAAAGATAGATTATATTGATGGTTTTAACCACCCACATATTAGAGAAAAACTGAGTCATATAACTGAAGAGTTATCATCAGATATTCAAACACGGATGAGCTGGATGTTAATTTAGATGCATTCTATGATATTATTAGTGATGTATGTGACCCCTTATTTAGGAAAAGGGTGAATAAAACAGAACGCACATAAGGGGGTAATAAATGTATAAACAATCAAAATGATGAGTCATGTAAATCAAAACGAAAAGAATTTTATCAAATGTTAAATATATATAGTCCGTATAAAAATGATAGTAATTGAGTAAATATGACGCGTGCAAGAACAAAATATAAAAGTTCTATTAGACGAAATAAATACTTGTATGACAAAACACAAACTCAGAAACTAGAAAAAGCGCGTTTCAAAAATGCAAAACAATACTGGAATATGCTTAAAGGTGCAAAATTACACAAACAATCAAAAAAGTTATCTGTTGATCACTTTGCAAGATATTTTCAAGCTATTAATGATCCAAATGATGTATTTTACCAGCCGGATAATGACGTTTTATTAAAATTAAACATATCGTTTGATGAGATAACTAAAGCTTGCAAACAATTAAAAATGGGTAAAGGTGGGGGCCCCGTTAACATGATTGATGAATTGTTTCGTTACGGCTTTGATAATATAATCGTTTTATCTTATAGTTTTAAATTATTCAACAATGTGTTTAATGTAAGTTACTTCCCAGATAAATGGACAGACTGTTATTTTGTACCATTACACAAAAAAGATAGTATTGATGACGTTAATAATTACTAGGGTATTACGCTTTTAAGTACGTTTGGCAAACTGTTTACACGAATTTTAAACAATAGCTTAAATGATTGGGCCGAGTAGTATAATGTGTATGTAGAAGCGCAATCTGGATTTAGAAGGAATATGGGAACTGTTGATAATATTTTTATTTTGCACGGCATTATACAGCATACCATTAACGAGGGAAAACGTCTATTTACTGCGTTTATAGATTTCACAAAAGCTTTGGATTACATAGTGAGGGATATATTGTGGTTAAAATTGATTAAATTTGTTGCAAGGGGTAAAATGCTTAATATTATTAAATCTATATATAAGACAGTGAAATCGTTTGTTAAATAGGATAATGAGTTAAGTGAAGAATTTTCGTGCTACCTAGGGGTAAGACAAGGGGAATGTTTATCCCCTATTTTCTTTGCTATGTACTCGTAACTTAAATGACATAGAAGATTATCTCATAAGAAATTACTTTAAAGGTATTGACGTTGGTTTACTGAAGATGTTATTACTTCTGTACGTAGACGATATTGTTATATTTTCTAATACCGATCAATGCCTACAGAAAGGATTAGATGTGTTACATAATTATTGCAATAAATGGAGATTAACGGTAAATACCATAACAACCAAAATCATTATATTTAGAAGTGGGGGATTATTACCAAGAAATTTACATTTTATGTATGATGGTAAAAATTGTAAACCATTTTACATATTTGGGTATTGTTTTTACTACAGTTGGGTCATTTTCTACCATATTTGATACGTTAGCTGGGCAGCCATTTTTAAACTTAATAAATATTTAGAGAATGTTACGAAATTATCTGTTAAGCATGTGTTTGATCTATTTGATACACTAATAAAACCAATATTACTTTACGGATGCGAAATTTGGGGGTTCTTAAATGCAAACTAATAGAACGAGTACATCTTAGTTTTTGTAAAAGTATACTTGGGGTTAAAAAATCCACTAAAAATGATTTTGCATATATTGAACTAGGCAGGACACCTTTAAAACAGCATAGCATTATAGCTGTGATTAAGTACTGGTTAAATGTTTTAAATTGTGAAAGCAATACATATATAAAAGCTGTGTATAATATGATGCTTTGTGACATTGAGATGAGGCCTAATAAGAAAAACTGGGCATCAGCAGTAAAATACTTGTTAGAGAGCATGGGTTTTAATTATGGTTGGTTATTTCAGGGGGTTGGAAATATGAGTATGTTCATATCAAATTTTAAACAAAGATTATCAGACACTTTTATCCAAAACTGGAATTATCGTATACAGGATTCTTCGGGAGCTAAAACGTATTCATTTTTTGTGTATTCTCGTATAAATCATATCTAGAAAATGTTCAAATACGAAAATTTAGAGTAGCACTGTCTAGATTGAGAATGTCCTCCCATAGGTTACAAATATAAGCGGGTCGTTGGCATAAGCCACACATTATTCCTATCAATGAGCGCAAATGTTGTATATGTGACGTTGTATAAGACGAATACCATTAGATATTGGAATGTACTTTATATAAAGAACTAAGAACAAAACCTATCAATCGATACTATTGGCAAAGACCAACTATTCCCAAATGTATAGAACTGTTGACATCGGAAAGCTTACTACTGTAAAGAATTTGGCTACTTATGTATTTAATGGTTTTAAAATACGAAATGACCATATATTACAATCAAAAATATATTAGTAATCTCCCAAGAGGTACTCTACCAAAAATATTACTGTCTGTGACATGTGGATATGAATAATGTTTCTCTTTTAAACAATCGTTCATATAAAATTTAAAGTAGAATACCGCTTAAGCCGGTGCTAGGGGGCGTGAGAGGTGTTGCATTTTTCATTACTTCTCATGAACAGACTCAATAAAACCGAGTCTGCTGCTTTATTCTGTTAATTGTGTTTTTTGCTCCCAAAGGATCACCTTCATCAGTATGTATTAACATTCACACTAGCGTTCGTTTAGTGCAGTGTGGCGGCTGTAAAAAGTCTCCCCGTGCTACGAATCAGTAGTGTTATTTTTTCTGGTCCTTTGGGACCAACGAGCCCAATATAGGTGGCTTTGAAGTAGAATACCGCTTAAGCCGGTGCTAGGGGGCGTGAGAGGTGTTGATATTTTCATTACTTCTCATGAACAGTCTCAATAAAACCGAGTCTGCTGCTTTATTCTCTTAATTGTGTTTTTTGCTCCCAAAGGATCACCTTTATCAGTATTTATACTGTTAGAAATATCATAATTAAAACTGATTTAGAATGTTAGTATATTGTACAAAATTTGATATTATGTAATGTTTGTTAATGCCATCGACCTCTGCAATTGAAATTATTTGTGTTTTTGTATACTCATGGACCAAATGGTCTACTGTATTTGTTGAATAAACTATATATATATTATCATTTATGTGTTATATTTATATTGCCTATTAATGCTGCCTTGGTTGTTAGAGAATACAAACTAGTGGGATATCTTTATTACACTGTTCCGTTTTATTGGGATGACAATAGGGTAAGAGTTACGTTTGATGCACCCTAGAACCTGGTTTAAACCCGAGCGGCATTGTTGACCTTTGATCGTTCCAAGGCGGTGGCCCTATTGCCAACCATTTTATGATTGTGATAACATAGCTTGCTGTTTTTATCATCTTTGTAGTTATTGTTTGTTTTGATTCTGTGCGTGTTTGTGGTTGACTGTGGTCCTTGCATGTTACATTTCATTTCGACATTTTGTTTTATCTACTTTTGTATTTGTATATTATTAGAAAACTATTTATCAATCTTTAGCAGATATCACTGTCCAACTCGATGAACCTCTCTCTCAGCAAACTCTCCCTCTCTCTTTTTCTCGTTCTCTCTCTCTCCCATTTTCTCTCTCTTTTCAAAACGAATTGTCAATATACATGTACATGTATGTAGTGGGAATTGATTGGTTGTTATCCACAACAATGTTTACACAGTTCAAATATTTAACTAAACAATAGCACATGGTTTGTTTAAACTCACGTATTCATATCATTTTGTTAAGGAAACATATTTATACTAGCGTATAGCCTCCTTCTGAATAATGTTCACATGTTTGTAACGTCTTTGAATATCTGTATATTTAATAAGCCATGTAAACTGTAAAACAGTTGTGAAGAAAGTATTGTTTACTAACACACGTCAATATGGTTGACAGAACTTCATGATTCCTTTTCTACTCCTCACATGTGCTGATGCTGTCGTCTATAATTGAAATATGTTTCTTTTTTTAAAAAATATTATTTACAAAATGCAAAAGATGCAATATTTTCATTAACAAAACAATATATAAAATAAAAAAAGGGAGTGGAAGACACAAAACAGAAGAGCGAGCGAGAGGATTCTTTATACAAAACCTATTAATATTTGTAAGCTAAATATTAATATTCTATTAAACTTGTTTGTCACCAATAACGGTTTGGATTTCTTAACGTTATTCAAGAATCTTATGTTATTAATAATGTTAATAAAATATTAAGTCACGTATTTGGAAAAGTCTTATAGTGAAGAAAATATTTCCTTGGAGATAAATGAAATTGATTATTAACGACTGAAAGAAGGAGCGTAGCCCAGTGGATATCATGGTGAACTTGAAATCCGGTGGAACCAGTACCTCACCAGTACCACTGAGTTTCGTCGGTGTGTTTTTGGTTATGTCAATTTCAATAAGCATTGTGCGTCGTTGCGGGACGTAAATCGGGTGTATCTGAATCATCAGAGACCGCCAAAGAACCATGGGTATGTTTTTTTGTTAGTATGGGTAGGACAGGTTATCGGAGTCATATGTGTCCTTCCCCTCTCTCTTGGAGGCTAAGCAATAACATATGTGTTGCTGAGAAGGTACAACAAACAATTAATTAAAAAAATTGTTAGCAAATGAAGCCATAAACTATTTATGAAGCCGTAGATTATTTCAACTAAAGCAATTTAATTGACTGTTAATAACTACACGATTTAGGTGGATTTCAAACGAACACACTCTTTATATGCTAAATTGGAGGCTATTGATGGAGTTCTAATATTCGTTTCCTTATATAGACATTTCTCTACAATTCATGATTTTAATGCCACATTGCAGGCTTCACGACCCCACGTATTATAAATATAGGAAGGTCTATAACTCCTGTTTAATAAGCAGCCAACAACGATTGGCTTTGATGTCCGTTTAATAATTGAATAACATCCGTTTAAGACCAATGGTTAGTATACGTCGTCCTTCCCCTCCTCCTCCCCAAATCCAAATATAATTAAAATATTTATCAGCGCTTTTGTTTTTGCAGTATGTAAACTGATTTTGTGAGTGTAAATATGTGTCGTTATTAGTTCATGGGATGTTTTTTATTTGCACAGTCCCGTTTTATTGGGTTGACAGTAGGACAAGTGTGAGGTTTGGTGCACCCTAGAACCTGGTTTAAACCCCCAGATGCCTTTTTTGCCACTGACCGTTCCAAGGCGGTAGCCCTATTGTCAACCCTTTTGTGTTTGTGATGTCTTATTTGGCCTTTTATTCATCTTTAAATTTGTTCTTTGTTTCTGTATGTGTTTGTGGTTGACTGTCGTCCTTGAATGCTACTTTTCCTGTTCGATTTTTATATCTATATTTACACTCATACATAACAGTGGAAAACGCTGACATGCACCAATACATGACTGATAAATTAAATAATGCTGATCTTATTGCAATTAAATAATTATAATTGTCAAGATCATTACAATGTGTTAACACATGCACGTGCCAACTGTTTATTGGATTACAAATGCGACATCCGTAACAGTAACATGTATAATTTAATACAATTTTTCACTATCACAACAAATTTTAACAGCGACGTTTGAAGGAAAGATGAAAATGTACTGTAAAAAGAAACACTGGTCATTTCAATCAAGCAAATATAAGTTGGACACTTATTATTTAACAGGTAAACAAACAAAAACACACGTGTGAAAATATGTTATGAGATTGCAAATGTGACATACGCAACTTAATGTTACTTATATCAGGCATTTAATAATAGTTTCAACAGCAACATAGCATTATGTTATGTGCGATGGTTTGTTTGTTTGTATGCATGGTACTTTACGTCATTTTCAACACAGATGTGAGAAGATTTGAACACTGTATGTCCTTATAGCAACATTAATGCCATTTGTATGATGCATCAAGTCCCTAATAAATGCATTGTGTTTTTGTATTTATATATACACGAGCATCTTTGTGTTTTACTTATATTGCCTATTAATGCTGCCTTGTTGGTTAGAGAATATTTCATGGCGGAGATTTCTTTATTTACACTGTCCCGTTTTATTGGGTTCACAGTAGGGCAAGTGTGAGGTTTGGTGCACCCTAGAACCTGGTTTAAACCCCCAGCGGCCTTTTTTGCCACTGACCGTTCCAAGGCGGTAGCCCTATTGTCAACCCTTTTGTGTTTGTGATGTCGTATTTGGCCTTTTATTCATTTTTAAATTAGTTTTTTGTTTCTGTGTGTGTTGTTTGTGGTTGACTGTCGTCCTTGAATGCTGCTTTTCTTGTTCGATTTTTATATCTATATTTACATTGTTATTTAAATATATTTAGTACATTGAATAGAATAAATATAAACCCAATATGAATTAATATGTATGATTTAGCAACAAGAGTTCCAGACATGTTCATAAACAATAAGTAAAACGAAGATAGGTAACATGCGGATCAATTAAAATCTATTCATTCTCTTTAATTTAGTTATCACACAGTCTACTCTGTACTTACGTTAATGCATGATATCAGCCTTGGAACAAAGTTTTCTCTGTTCTCAAATTATCAAAGTCCACACTGTTCTTACACACACTTTCTGAGCTTGGCGAGTCTGCCACGACCTGAGAAAAGATTCCCAAACATTGAAGTGCTCATTAAACACCTGATATAACACCGGTCCCTGCTTAGTTTTTCTATTGCCGACATAAAGTTGGCGAAGACAAAACAATATGATGCATTGTTGTTGCGAGGCAACATGTCACTCATACGTTGACGAAAAAAGCAAAAGTCTTAAATACCTCTTAGGAGATGTACTTTATGAAGTCAGACTGGGCATTATCCCATTAAATACAATATAACAATCGGCTGATCGCTATATGCTTAATTTATCCAGTTCCCTACAACCCTCATACTTATTGCCACTGTCAGTCGCGTACACAGCGTACCAGGCTGGCTACACGTCTACGACCTGGCAGGTCATCTGATACATCCATGTCATTGATGAGATAACATTACTAAAAGACTGCAATCAGTACCATCACTGATTAGCTTCTTTTTAAAATTCATTAGCAGGGGCCAGGATGCTTAGTGTATAGTTTCCATTGTGCCATGTGCCATGTGAAATAAATGTCTCAATGTCAACTTATATCTCTTGATTAGCATGCCAATTACATTTATTACACCGAAGAATTGCCAGAGTGCACGCCCTCTTTGCTTTGTATCAGACTATGTTTTGCGACCCTGAGGGAAACCGTTATGTTTAGGGAGTCGACGTGTTTTCTAAATCAAGCTATGTTAACAATAATTAAATCGAATGAAGCATAAGACCTCTTTTAATGTAATTGCTCCTTTAAAATGCAACTGAAATGCGTTATGATTTATTATACTTCGAATTGACACAGATATCGCCTTCAGATGTTTTAGTCTGTGAGAGGTAATTATTATTATTACTGGCGATTTAAATTTCCAAGGACTGCTTGTAATGTCTTTTGCCTGTCTCGTCAACAACATTCTAAGCAAGTTGTCTAAATAAACGTGTAATATAATTTTGATCGGTTTCATGATGTAATTTAAACAGTTTCTCTTCAGAGAATAAAAAGCGAATTTTACCACGGATTATGTTTGATGACATGAATCATATGTTATCGTATACAATTAAAGTCTCTCCAAATACCATTCCTTTTCAAGACGGATTATATTTTATGTCATGATCATAGATAAGGTTTTCGCATTTTATTTAAATATTTCCAAATACTAATCACTTTTAAGACGTATTATTATATTAAATGTCATTAATTCATTACAGTATCTTACAATTAAAAATCAACATTTGCTGACAACTACGTATACACATTTAGTATGAATTTGCTTACATGTTTTCAATTTAGGTGGACCTGGTGAAACAACCAACACCTCATGTTGTCACTTTGTGAACTTAGTGAGTAAAGCGTGTATTGTATTGTATACTGAAGTATTGCTGTCCTGAGATATAACCCACTCGAATTCTGCGTTATGTTGCCTGTCTGTTTAATTCAAGTTATTGTAGATGTGGTGTTGCATGGCAATAATTCATGTTCAGTTTTGAAGGTTTTATAGCCATAGCATGGTATGTCCTGATGGCGAATCCTGGAAGAGAAAAGATAATGGCAATTCGTCAAACTCGGAAAGCAGCACACCACAATGTCTAATTACAATCAATAATTTACAATTTTGTTTGCCAGTCATATTATCTCAACGCATGTGTGTATGCTTCCTTCCATATGCCAACCAAAAAATCCTATTCTACCGTTCGTAACACATTGTTTCCTTACCCTCGTCTTACAAACAATGAAATAGCCGCTCAGTAATATAACTAAACGAAGACATAATGTTACTCCTTTCTTCGAAGTTACATATCTAATGCTCCACTCATCCTTATTGCTCTTCAGGATGGCATCATTAGGGGCTTGACCACGAGTTATCATTCTGATATGGATATGATAGAATTAAGTTATATTTGGTATTAAATGTGTTTCGGAAATCTCACATAATAACCTACTATATTACAATGTAAACTCAGTATGTTATTGAAAATATGTTATTGAAAATAAATGCGGTCCAAACACGATAAACTCTGATGATCGTTGAAGTGTCAAGCTTTTACATCGTATCAATATACCCAACACCCGCGTCATGGTCACTTGCCCCTAGCACACCCTACAATGGATCCAACTCTCCATTGTATAACTGCTCATTGATAAACGCATAAGGTCTCACACCACACTTCGATTTTGCTGTGTAGGCCATTAGGAATAAAGTCCAATTTTCCATCTGAATGTGACATGTATAGTCTAAAAGTATTTTTTGTGACAAAATACAGTTACTGATGCTCATAAATATCCACAAAAACTTGTACTCATAGGCATTTTGAGCACCCACACATGTGTCATATTTTTATGTCAGTGTCGTCTAATCACTGTTCATCCAAACTCACACTATTGTTTTCTCACCTGCAACAGGAAAAGCAAATATACATGGGCAATTATTAAAAAATATCCGTAAGAATCAACACTTTCTCGCTTACAAGTTGACATCCCAGTGGGATTCAAACTCAAATCATCTCAAACCGAAGAACGCACCCCTACTTTTTATGGTGTAAGAATAATTCTACAGTCACATGCAAGGGAGCTAACTGTGTAGTGAAACCTTCAAGGGGGCTCATGTGTGTGCGCGCCTTTCTTCAAAATCATAACTGCAACAACTATAGATGATTATCTAACAACAAAAACTGTTATCGGTAACTTATATCTTTATATAAAATAACTTAATATCGGTACTTTTGTCATAGATTACATGAGTTTACGGCTCAAAATGCAACATGCATCAGTTTGCTCCACGCCATATTCATGGTGCTTAAAAAATCATGAACTTTAATCTGTATCGAGAATAGAAAATATTGAGTAACTTTTGTGTTCTATGAGATTGTGTTCTTAAATTCTGTAAGATTTGTGTTGGATATGTATATAATCTAAAAAAAGTGTGATGTTTGTCTTGCAGGCAGTGTTTCTTAATGTATTAATTGTTTACCTATGCCCATACATGAGTTTTTTTTTATTTATTTATTTTTATTAAAGGGACACTGTCCGTAACTTTTAGCTTATAAAACACACACTAATTATGTTCGCACACATTACACACCAAACATTACTGAATATTTACTAATTAAAGCAGGATTGTTTGACGGAATTCAATCGCGGTACAAACAAATAATAGAAACCATTTCGGGCGTTTGAACTCGCAGCCCAAACTAAAATTACACTCGTGGTAATAATAGTGAACGTAAAGTGGTCGACATAGCTCCCAACTGAGCTAGGCGGGCTATACATATTAAGCACTAAATACTAGGTTAAAACCTAATGCGCTAATGGAAGTCACGTGATCGCAAAAAAGGTAAATACGGTGGGTCCCACTTTATTTACAAATAATAAGTTAAGCTTTTTTTTCCCAAACTCACGAATGTATTACTACAGACTTCTTAGTGTCTATGCTCATGTTTTCATGTATATATTTCACTGAATAAAAGTCAGACAGTTATTTGGTTATGCTCTCTATCTGCTTACTTACGGACAGTGTCCCTTTAAATGATGTTTTCTGGAACACATGTTGTGGTGAGACTTATTTGCAAGTCAAAAATAGTTTATTATATTACCTGTCATACAATGCCATTAAAGGCCATTAAAGTTGATGTCCACACAGGCATGGCTCCAATAAAACAAGCCCTCCCTTCAACTCTCAGATTGGCATCTTCTACCAGCTTCCTGTATAAAAAAGATAAATGGCCTTTACTTAGCACATGTTTACAATATTGATAATAATGTCACTATTACTATTTGAAAACCTGTTGTACAAAACAAAATGTAGAGAGAAAAATCAGAAAATATACCCAACAGTGAGTAAAAAGGGGAATAACTCCATAAAATCAGCAGGGGTGATAACTCGGAAACTAGGAAATGACACTACTCCTTGCGAAAAGCCGAAATAAACCGAAAACCACAGACAAGAAGAAACTGATATAAAGCATCAGGGCGGCGCAGAATGTTTTCAAAAGGAGGAAAGAAACATGTGTATTTATTTGCAAATTTTTATTATATATCAACAAAAATGTAGAACTATTTTAAAAAGTATAAACGTTATATGGCAACAGTAAGCAATAGTAACTTGAGAACAAAGGCACATAATTACGTAAGATATCAAAACATATTTAAGTGTTTGCATTAATTGCTGATGATATATATTTCTAGAATGTTATGAAGATTTTTAGAATGTTGAGGTAGTTTGAATTCAAACATCAGCTGGGCTCCGTTTTATGAAACATTTTACGTCCATTTTGATCGTAAATCAATTTCTTAAATGCTTCACTCTAAGTTACACTTTTCAAATAACGTGATTTCATTTAATTTTCTTATACATGTGATATTTCTGAACTAGGTGCATACACACTTATCTACATTAATTGCTTAAGTGAAAAAAGTGAATGATTTTAAAATTTGAGACTTATCGTAAGATGTTTAATAAAACAGGGCCCTGCAGGTGTTTATGTTGAACAAGGCACTGTTCAGTGGAAAAAGTTGGATTTAAGTTGATAAATGACAAAAGGATTTAAGGAAATATAACTTCGATCAATCGCTAATAGTGTGCTGTGTGGTATAACACCATCAACGGCACTTGCCAGTGCGTATCACGCCTAAATGCTTGGGTTGTTGCCGTTCGAGGTCACCGGTACATGTGCACTCTGACGTTGACTTGGGGCTCATTGCAGGGAATGATCTGGGGTGAACAGCTTTTAATTCATCCTTAAACATCTTTCATAAAGGATGTGCCGTGGTGTCTGGTGGCGTGTTTCATTAATCCTTCTCCTCTCACCGCTGCGGGTTTGAATCTCACTGGGAGCTCTACTTGTAAGTAAGGTAGTGTCGATTCTTACGGATGGCTGGAGGTGTACAGTACTGGTTCTACCCAGGAGAAGTGGGTGGTCTGCCTCCACCACAAAAAATTGACCCTCATATAAAACCTTACATGACGTGAAAATGACGTAAAACACCATACAACAAACAAAATCAATAATTATATAAATATATATATACAAGCAAGGTTTTACGCAAGCGTAAAAAAGCATCCGAGAAATAAATAAACATGACTGTTGACCTGTGAAGTGATAGGAATGCAAACAGTTGTTTTTGTTGTGCTTTGAAATTTGAAATTATGAGAGTTATCAAGGTGATAATAGTGTTATTTTTAATTATTAAAAAGGACAACAACTCTAATTTGAAGAGAGAGTTAAGGTTCTTGCACTTTGCACTTGCTCTGATTGCCCTCTATCATTGTGTGAAGTTTCATTGCAGTCCCATCAGTAGTTTTGAAGTCATGATCCAGATAAAAGTTAAGAATGAGGACGACAGACAAAATGTTGTCACAATAGATCACTGTTGAGCCTTAGACATATGTCAGGTTTAAAGAAATGAAATAAAACAAAATAAAATATAAATGTATTAAGAAACAACAAAGAATGCAAAACTGAAATAAAATACTAAAAATAAACAAGAAATCTGCGCATTCGCAGCCGCACTTAGATATAATATGCAAACAAAGACGAGTTTACATTTTGCTGATGAACCGTATACTCTCATTTAAATGCACCCCAAGCATGTTACGTTTTAAAAAATGAGGCCTTCCCCATACATTCCACCAAATGAGGGGTGGGGTTGGGGGAGGGTGTTTGCATGGGGGTATACGGTATGGCAAGTGTAATTGTTTAAAGCAAGAAAATACATGTGATAGATGAAATCTATGTGATCGAAAAGATGCAATACCAGAGACACAGTTATGTCAAAATAGAATTGTTTGTCTTCCAAAGATTTAACTATAAACTGAGTTTGAAACATCTATATATAGTTGGTGAGAAAGTGAACTAAAAATAAGAATTGATATAGTTGTAGTTTGACATGTTTTAGATTATTAATGTGTAAATGTAACTCTTAACTTATACTGTCTGTTGTAACACACTCTAATTGCACAGACTAAAGGCAATTCATTGCTTGAAAAAGAAAAATATTTATTGGATAATAGTGTCTGAAGGCAAACAATAACAAGAGCACAACCTGCGGGTGCCTTACGCTTGTCTGCTCGACGACCTTAACCAAAATTATAAGTTAAAAAAGGGACATAACTGTTGAAAAATGCACAAAATAGTTACGAAACTTGATTTCCTGGGTGATGTTAAGATGTAGAGAAACTATGCAAAGTTTCAAAGCTGTAGCTGTAATAGATACTGAAAAAAGTGGACCTTAACCAAAATTCTAGATATAGTTACTGAAAAAAGTGAACCTTAACCAAAATTCTAAGTTCAAAAAGGGGCACAACTTTTGTAAAATGCGCAACAGAGTTATGAAACTTGATTTGGTGTGTGGTGTTATGATGTAGAATAACTAGGCAAAGTTTCAAAGCTGTAGCTGTAAGAGCATGAACAAAGTTGACCTTAATGCAGAACTTAACCAAAATTCAAGTTCAACAAGAGGTCAATGACCTTGAAGCTCTACTATTAGGTTTTTGATAGCTAGATCAGCATTCCTGTGAAATTTCATGAAAATCCGTCAAGTAGTTTCAGAGGAGTAGTTGCTACAAGTTTTCATTATATAACTCTATGTAAACAAAGATGGCCGCTGGCGGCCATGTTTAACTTCAAATCAAAATAATTATTGACAAGGATCAACATCATGTCATACTGATCATTTTAGAAAAAGTTCCATATCAATATCACTTACAGTTTTCAAGAAGTAGTCGCTACAAACTTGTTTTTTGAAAATCTATTTTTAGCCGTGGTGGACATCTTGAATTTTCGGCCGACCTGAAGTTTTGCTAGGATCAATTAGACATCAAGAGTAACATTCGTGTGAAGTTTCATGAAAATCCGTCGAGTAGTTTCAGAGGAGTAGTCGCTACAAGTTTTCTTTATATAACTCTATGTAAATAAAGATGGAGGCTGGCAGCCATGTTTAACGTCGCATCAAAATAATTTTCAACAAGGATTAACATACAGCCATACTGATCATTTTAGAAAAAGTCCCATATCAATATCACTTATAGTTTTCAAGAAGTACTCGCTACAAACTTGTTTTTTAAAAATCTATTTTTAGCTGTGGCGGCCATTTTGAATTTCTGACCAACCTGAAATGTTGCTAGAATCATTTAGACATCAAGAGCGACATTCTTGTGAAGTTTCATGGAAATCCGTCGAGTAGTTTCGGAGAAGTATTCGCTACAAGTTTTTACTAAATAACTCTATGTAAACAAAGATGGCAGCCATGTTTAAGGTCGAATCAAAACGATTTTCGACAAGGACCAACATCATGTCATGCTGATCATTTGAGGAAAAGTTCCATATCAATATTACTTAGAGTTTTCAAGAAGTAGTCGCTACAAACTTGCTTTTTTAAATCTATTTTTAGATTTGGTGGCCATCTTGGATTTCATATCAACATGATTTTTTGCTAGGATCAACTAGACTTCATGGGCAACATTTCTGTAAAGATTCATGAAAATTCATTCAGTAGTTTCAGAGGAGTATTCGCTACAATAAAACAGTTTACGGACAGACGGACGACGGACACCGCACCACGGCATAAGTTCTGCTGATCTCTGATCAGTAGAGTAAAAAGGCGGGAGGGAGGCATAACTTTTGACAAAATGCATAATAGTTATAAAACTTAATATGCTGTGTGATGTTACGATGTAGAAGAACTATGCAAAGTTTCAAAGCTGTAGCTGTAAGACTTACTGAAAAAAGTGAACTTTAATGTAAAATTTAACCAAGACTGACGCAGACGACAACAGCGCAGACACCGATCAAGTCATGACAATAAGTTATCTCGTTTTTTCAAAAACAGACGAGCTAAAAACGGCAATAAAAGTAATTGGAATTTATTCTGAGATAGATGAATGCAGATTGATATTTATTGGAAGAGATTTCTGTCTTATGTTAGATGGTATATTGCATATATAGGAAGTACGCAGAAACGGATGGCCGTTTATAAAAATGTAATACATCACATGCTAAATGGTATATGTACTGGCAAAGATAGAACTATAATCAAGTTTGAAAAGTTTAGTGAGTACAGTTTGTGAGAAAGTGACCTAAACATAACTAGAATGGTGTTTCATGGAACTCTTCTGTCGCCTGTTGTGTGCTTATTTCACCAAGTACAATCTAACTATAATGTTTGAAGACACAGGGTGCATCCTTCCTGCATTACGGAGGAAATATTTTTTTTAAAGTGTTAAAGTATAAGAATAGAGGCATAAGTCTGCATTGGATAATTGATAAGGAAGAACTATATAAACTTTCAAGACAATAGGTCAATATTTTGCCAAGTTATGAGCTAGGTTAGGTTTCAGCTTAAGTTTGATAAAAAGGGGGCATACATTTGGGAAAATGAGTCGGGAGTTTTTGTACATGTGTAATGACATTCCTTCAGTTGAAAGGACACAGTCTGTAAGTACGCAGATATTGAGCATAGGCAAATAACTGTCTGATTTGTATTCAGTGAAATGTATACATGAAAACACTAGCATAGACCCAGATAAGCCTGTAGTAATACATTCGTGAGTTTGAAAACAGAGAGTTTTATTTATTATTTGTAAATATTGTGGGACCGACATTATTTACATTATTTACATTTTCTGCTGATCATATGACATCCATTTAGTGCATTAATTTTTATACATTGTATCTCTTACGTTATACATTGTGTAAGGTTAACTGAGTTGGTAGTGAGTTCGACTATTGTGATGTTCAAGTATTATTACGCGAGAGTGGCATTTTAGTGTGGGTTATAAGTTTAACCTCATGAAGCGGTACTTCTTTTTTTTTTATAACGCTATTGAATTGCGTTAAACAATCTTAGTTTTATTTAGTAAATGTTCAATTATGGTTGGTGTGTTATGATGTTTGTCATAGGCTAAAAGTTACGGTCATTGTGACTTTAAGATGAATATGTGTAAAGTTTCATAAATATAGGTGAAATACTTATCAAGTTATGGCCAGTTATGAGCTTGATTAGGTTGCATGTTAAAGGTTTATGAAAAGGGGCATAACTGTTCTGAAATGAAAGTGGGAGTTATTGGTCATTAGTATCAATATTCTGTGTTGTAAGATAAATATATGTGTGCAGTTTCATAAACATATGTCAAATACTTCTTAAGTTATGGCCAGTTATGAGTTTGGCTATGTTGCAGATTAGTTTTATGAAAAGGGGAATAAGTCTGTCAAAATGGAAGTCAGTTTTTGGACATGTGCAACAGCATTCCTTAGGTTAAGATGGAGATGTGTGTGAAGCTTGATGAACATATGTTAAAAACATTTCAAGTTATGACCAAGATTAGGTTGGAGGTTGAAGTGGGACGGAAGCCAGACGGACGACGGACAAAATGATCCCTAAGAGTTTTACATGCTATGCAGGCGACACAAAAATTGAATGTTGATGCTACCGCAGCCAGAAAAGCAACTCTATGTATTTTTTTGAGAAGGTGAGATAAAAAGTGTTATGACATGTTGATGTTAAAACTGTTTGGATAACAATTATTATGACAAATGATTATTCGAATGAAAAAAAACTGTAATAAATGGTAAATGGATTAAAATGAATGAATGAATGAATGAATAGTGTTTTACAACACGTAAAAAAGCATGCGAAATGATTAATTACATGGATGAAAAGGCATGAGAAATGATTTACATGGATGCAAAAGCGCTATAATGAATGATGAACAACATGAATAGAAAAGTATGACAAAAATGATTAATTATGAAAAAGCAGTACAACAAAATTATAAACAGGATAACATTTTTTTGAATAGAATTGGGTTTTAAGGCGCACCAACACAGAAAGGTTATATGGCGCCTAACAAGCATGAACATGCCAGGCTCATCCTCTATGTACAAAAAGAGAAAAAATATGGAAAATGGGCATAGAACCTTGCTATCATTGACATTAATAATTTGGTAAAGCTTAATAAAGTTTGGTAAAGATTGAATAACGAGGCAAAATATAGCATTTTAAACTAAATCAAGGGCCATAACTACGCTGTGACTGGTGCGATTTGGCTGTTTTTCAAAATTGCCCGAGCTTTCATTAACATTAACAATCTGGTAAAGTTTGGTAAAGATCAGATGAAAAATGAAGGCTCTATCGTCTTAATGAGACAAAAGTTAACGACGGACGGACGACGGACAACTTGGCATCCCATAATCTCTGCCGACCTTCGGGCAGTAGAGCTAAAAATTGTTACTTAACAAGTGATAAAAACAACCATTGAAGAGATGAAAGCTTGCAATTTAAAGGCAATACTAAATCACATACGTGTTGATAGGGATCTCCGAAGAAGGTTTTAATTAAATTGGGGTTTAAGGGACACCAACACATGTAAGGTTATATCGTGCCTAACAGGAATGAACATGCCAGGCTCATCCTCCATGTACATCAAGATAAAATATGGAGAATGGGCTTAGAATCTTCTCACCTGCAGAAGTGCAGAATTGCTGCAAATTCCCAAAAAAGTATGCTTATTTAAGTTCACTATATCATGTATGTATACCACATACCTTTAACCTGGTAAGTGTGACTAGAAGTAGGTTTACAATGAATATATGTACCGTAGTTTTGAAAAAGGTAGTGATCACCAACTTTTGTTTTTTAAAATGCATATTTAAGTTCAATATATCATATATGTATACCACATACCTTTAACCTGGTAAGTGTGACTAGAAGTAGGTTTACAATGAATATATGAATATATGTACCGTAGTTTTGAAAAAGGTAGTGATCACTAACTTTATTTTTTTTTAAATGCTTATTTAAGTTCAATATATCATATATGTATACTACATACCTTTAACCTGGTAAGTGTGACTAGAAGTAGGTTTACAATGAATATATGTACCGTAGTTTTGAAAAAGGTAGTGATCACTAACTTTTGTTTTTTAAATGTGTTGTTTATTGTTTTGGACATCTTATAAATCAAATTGACCTGAATATTGTTTGGGACCAATTAGACATCATGGCAAATAATACTGTCAGTTTTGTAGCAATACTATAGAAGTCGATGTAAACAACAATAGTGGTTGTAGCGATGTTTGAGTAAGAGTTAAAATGACCTAAAAGTACCACTTGAAAACAATTTTTTTGGTAGACTTGTATATTACTGGCCGAATATTCACAACAGTAGTGTTCATTGGTTGTTTTCACTGGATGTTGAAAACGTTGTTTGAAGGCGTGACTGCTGCTCTGAACTGTATGGGCAATTTAGATGCAATTGTATCAATAAGTTCAGTTTGTGACTTGTTGTTTAAGTTTTCATGAAGTATTCGTTCTACCGTTTGTTGGAAAATCGTGGTTTTCTCATATGTTTTATTGGCACATGTAAAGTTGAATGTGATCCGACAGCCTGTCGAAGAAATATTAATATTAAACAATTAAGTCAACAAAAGCATAATTTGGGGAGTCGGGTTGTAACAGTACTGATGTGTAATTGTATACGTAGTAGGTCGAAGTGCTGTGGTATGATAAATTATGCAGGAAACAAATGGAAGGGATGCTGTTTTCATGGTTTAAAATCGTTTATAATAAGCTTTAAAAATCTCTAACCCAAGCTGTGAACTCTAGACATGGCTCTTTTTATTTTAGATCTGTTGTAATTTAAACAAGAGGTCAATGACCTTAAAGCTGTACTGGCATGTTTTGAAAGCTAGATCAGTATTTCTGTGAAGTTTCAAGAAAATCTGTCAAGTAGTTTCAGAGAAGTCGTTACAAATTTTTATATATAACTTTATGTAAAAGATGGCCACTGGCAATCATGTTTAATGATGAATCAAAATAGTTTTGAACAAGGACCAACATCATGTCATCGTGATCATTTCAGAAAAAGTCCCATATCAATATTACTTATACAAGTCCAGTAATCGACGTCATCAGTAGGTGCACGAGATGATCATCTGTAATGAAGATTTGTCTCGACTCGGTAAGTAAACACACGTATTTCAGCTCTAATTCTCAGTCCATAAAGATATAATTATGCCTAAAGTATCGAAATCAATGGTAAAAAGACTCGGTTTTATTGATTTTACAAAGGCGTTTGACTATGTAGTAAGAGACAATTTATGGATGAAATTAATCAAACTAGGTATTAGGGGTACAATTTTAGATATTATCAAGTCTATGTATAAATGTACAAACTCACGAGTGAAGCTTTCAAATAAGCTCAGTGAAAACTTTACATGTGTTTTAGGAGTACGTCAAGGTGAATGTTTGTCCCCATTAATTTTTTCAATGTTTATAAATGACATAGAAGAAGAATTTATATTGAAAGGTTTTGATGGCATTGACGTAGATATGATCAAAATTGTTATTGTGCTATATGCTGATGATATTGTGTTTTTTTCCAGAAACTGCACAGGGTTTACAGAAAGGATTTGACATTCTTCTTGATTATTGTAAGCGCTGGAAATTAAAAGTAAATGTATTGAAAACAACGGTTATGGTTTTTAGGAAGGCTGGTCCATTAGATGGAGATGTTCGATTCACCTATGATGATAATTTAATAGAAATTGTTAAATCTTTTTCATACATGGGAATTGTTTTTACTCAAGGTGGATCTTTCCATGAAACACAATGTACATTAGCTGGTCAGGCTCAAAAAGCAATATTTAAACTAAATAGATATCTATACAAATTTACAGATATCACTGTACAGCACAAACTTGATTTGTTCGAAAAACTTATTGTTCCTATTCTAAATTATGGCTCTGAGGTTTGGGGATTTGTAACAGCATTACATATAGAACGAGTGCATACACAATTTTGCAAACGAGTATTACAGGTAAAACGATCAACTCAAAACGATTTTATTTATGGCGAATTAGGAAGAACGAGTCTTGTAACGCAGATTATAATTTTGATCTTAAGCCATATCTAAAACTCGTAAACATACCAAAGTTTAGACAGGCAATGTCAAAGTTACGTGTGTCCTCTCATACCCTTAAAATAGAAGCTGGCAGATGGCAAAAACCAGTCAGTAAACCAATACATGAAAGAATATACGTCGTCTGCAATACACTTGAAGACGAATATCACTTTGTTATTGAATGTTGCATGTTTAATGAAATAAGAAACCATTACATAAGTAAATATTTTTGGAAAAGACCTAACATGATCAAATTTTTAGAACTTTTCAAATGCGAAAACAAAAAGACACAACAAAACCGTTTATATATAAAGCCTTTGAAATTAGAAAATCAATGGTATATAAATAATACATTTGCAATAGCCGTTTTTTATGTTATTCTAAAGTTGCATGTTTACGTTATAAGTGTATATTTGTTTATTACAAACTATGTATATACATTTGTGTACTAGTTAGAAGCTTCCCATTTATCACGCTAGTTAAATCTAATATTATATATAAATTAATATAACTATGTGCATTAACATATTAGCGATTCAATGTGATGGTTCAGTCACCTTCTCTGCATATTTTGCGGTAAAAGCAAAATATCAACAACAACTGCTAAAGTATTAATTGTTATCTTATAAATATAAATACTTTTCTGTTAATTATGTTAATTGTTGGTATAATGTTGTATATATTTATTTCACTATCGCTGTCAAGTTTATATGTATTTGTTGTATCCTCACGGGTCTTATGACCCATTGGAATTATCTGAATAAAACTATATTATTCACTTCTGCTAATAATTAGCGAATTGAGAGCAGAATCAAAGAAAGTTATTTTAGCAAGATGATTCTCAGCGGAGTTTTTTCATTTTTAACTTTCTTTGATTCTGCTCTGAATTTGGTAAGTATTAAGAGAAGTGAATATTAACGAGTCTTTTTACCATTGATTGCGATACTTTAGGCAGAATTATATCTTTATGGACTGATAATTACAGCTGAAATATGTGTGTTTACTTACCGAGTGGAGACAAGTCTTTGTTTCTGAATGAATGAATGAATGGTGTTTTACGGCACGTCAACACATAAATAGGTCATATTGTGCGCAAAAAGATAAATGATGAACAAATAAAGGATTAATTAAAAATTAATGTAAATATATCAAGATAAAACTATTTACAAGTAAGGGATGATATGGTAGTAATATAAACTATATATGTAAATCAACAAATGCCCGAAAACGGGTATATAAAGACGTAAATTTGTACAAGAATATATTATAATGATTTATATAGTCTGACTTCCTTCAGAAAATCTAAAACTAGACTAAAATCTATAGTATTACATAACTCGGTCATAGTATTAACATTGTAGTACCTTTGACGCATAGGATCAAAGTCTACGCATTCCAATAATATGTGTTTGACCGTTAACGGTGCAAAGCAGGGTATACATTCTGGTAATTGCTCACCTTGTAATAAATATGAATGAGTATAACGTGTATGCCCTATCCTGCACCTGGCTAGGACAACTTCCTCTCGACGAATGGGTCTACTAGAAGAACGCCATTCTCCGAGTAACGGTTTAATTGAATGGAGTTTATTGTTAACTGGCAAATCCCAAGCGGCTTGCCAAGAGTTACGAATATATGTGTTAATACAACTTTTAAAATCAGTATAAGGTAATTTGGTATCAGATATATGTTAACTTAATGCTGCTTTAGCAGCACTATCAGCTCTATCATTACCACGTATTCCTACATGGCTTGGAAGCCAGCAGAAAATAATAATATTATCAATTATAAGAGAATTGTACTTGTCTAAAAGTTGAAGCACAACTGGATTATCATGTTTCATATTACCCAGTGCTTGAAGAGATGAAAGGGAATCAGAAAATATTTCAAAATGGTCATCATCAGATTCCTGAATATAATTTAAGGCAATTTCAATTGCCTTAAGTATTTGTTACGGATGATCATCTCGTGCACCTGCTGATGACGACGATTACTGGGCTTGTTATAGTTTTCAAGAAGTAGTCCATATAAATTAGTTTAGCCATGGTGGCCATGTTGAATTTCCGGCCGACCTGAAATTTTGTTAGGATCAACTACACATCAAGAGCAACATTCCCGTCAGTGTGAAGTTTCAAGTGACCGTTCCAAGTCGGTAAACCTGTCTTTACCACCCTTTCTATTGTTTTTTGTCTCTGTCATTGTATTTAATATCAAGTCCTTGTTTGCATTACAGTGCGGACCTACGATGCCATTGCGTTCGGATGCTGTGGTTTCTATAGGACCCTATATCTCATTTTTGAACAAGGACCAACATCATGTAATGCTGATCAATTTAGAAAAATCCCATATTAATATCACTTACATTTTTCAAGAAGTAGTCGCTACAAACTTGTTTTTTAAAAATCTCTTTTTAGCTTTGGTGGCCATGTTGGATTTCACATCAACATGATTTATTGCTAGGATCAACTAGACTTCATGGGCAACATTTCTGTAAAGTTCCATGAAAATCCATCCAATAGTTTCAGAGTAGTCTCTACAAACAAAAGTTTTCGGACAGATGGATGACGGACACTGCACGACGGCATAAGCTCAGCTAACAAAACTGGACGGTTAATATGCTATGCTTTTATTGGTCAAAAGAAAAAAGGCTTTTATGAAGGCAAGCTTTGTTATTTTAATGTAGAATACCATTTAAACTCCAGCTAGTGGGGTGTCAGAGGCGTTGCAGTTCATATTATTTCACATATTTGATTTCTTGGTCTTTCTTTGTTTCAAGGGAGTCCCTTTTGAGTATTTATTGACTAGTGTTTTGTTTAGTGTTGTTTGTCGACGGTAATAAGTCGCTCATAGTTATTACCTATTGGTCAATTGGGATCAGGAACTTCCACATCAGACTTAATTTGTTATAGTTTTATTGGTAAAAAGAAAAAAGTTTTGTCATGAAGTTCAATCTTTGTGGCTTTAAAGTGAATTACTGCATGCCAGTGCTAGGGGTGTTAGAAGTGTTGCACTTCATATTACCCGTCATGCACAGAGTCAATTAAACAGTGTGCTATTATTCTTTCTTGTTTGTGTTTATTGCTTACAAAGGATCCCATTAAAGTATTTACTAATGATATTTGTCAACACAACCAATGACTTTGAGATGTTTATAAATATTCAGTGTTTTGTTTTCCCTGTGGGTTGTGTAGTTAAGAAACGCGCACGACTTATATGACGTTAAAAGTGTAATGAATAACAATATTTGTATTTCTGTTTTGTCATCGGAAAGCACCATACATGTATTCTATCCTACCCTATTTTAAAATGCGCATGGGGTATAAATACTACACATAGATTGTTGTATACCTTTCTTTGCACAACAACGATAAACATCAATGTCGTAAAAGTCTGTTAAAGTTATGTCTTCAACATCTGATAGATCTTCCTTGAAGTCCTTATCATTTACAGTGTAGTCTGGTGGACATTCTATTGTGACATGATTTGGAATGAACTGAAATGTAATGGATTGAAGAAGCATAATAAATTTAAAAGAGTGTTAAACGAAAAATTAATTTCAGGGGTAAAATTGAACTTTTTTAACCACCTGCTTTTTTTCCAAGTGCAAATATTTTCAACTCACAAACATGCATTCTTACTGGTGTTTTTCGTCCTTCAGGTCTAAAACACTTCCTGTGCTTAATAATGTCTATGTTCTACAAAACTCATAAGATTATGTAATAGATAGAGTCTGGTCTCAGCGAGTTGGCTTATTTAAACACCGAGATAGGCGTAGCCCATCGAGGTGTTTAAATAACCAACGAGCTGAGACAGACTCTATCTTTTTTGTAGTATGGCACACCTATTTTTTTTGGCGGCCGAGAGTGAGTCGCTAGAACCTGTCAATCAAACTTCGTCGCATGATCACGTGACAATTGTCCTTGATCTTTTGACGTGGGGGCATTACCTCGTAGTATTTTGACCAGAATGGATGACTTTGAGTGTGCAAATGACGATATTTTATTGTCTCAAGTAGCCGATAAAATGGAAATTTCCTACCTAGAAATATTAGAAAACAATGTGGAAATTTCGCAAAAAATGATTCTGGATACGTTAGTGATCCTTTGGAAGAGATTAGTTTTGATCACGGGACGATTATGGACTCTGAATGATTTGACGGAAACAACGGCGCTCCGCGAAAGCAGGAAATGGGAGAAAACAACGGCGCTCCGCGAAAGCAGGACATGGGAGAAACTGTAAAAGAAGAAACTCGTTTCGCTATGCCAATTAATGACAGCGAAATCAAGACATTGATAGACAATCAACAGAATGCAAACACGAAGAAAAACACTAAATGGGCCTACAACGTGTTTACGGCTTGGCGAGAATGCCGCGGTTCCGTGCCAGATATAACGGAAATGGACGCTACAACTCTGGATTTCTATTTAACTAGGTTTGTGATGGAAACACGCAAGCAGAACGGTACCGAGTACCCCCCAAAATCATTGTACTACCTGGCTTGTGGTCTATTAAGGCACCTACGAGAGAGCGAAATTTATTCCATGAACTTTTTGGATGAGAGCGACGCGCGTTTTGCCCACTTCCGAAAGGTTTTGGATAGCCGCATGAAGGAGCTGGTTACCAAGGGACTAGGTTCAAAAACAAAAAAGGCCGACCACATTCTGGTAGAGGATGAAAACCGTCTGTGGGAAACCGGAACTTTGGGGGGCGACACTTCGGAATCGCTTCAGCATACGGTGTTCTTCTATGCGTGTAAACTATTCGGCCTCAGGGGTCATGACGAGCATAGATCTTTAGAGTGTAGCCAGTTTGAAATTGGTAAAGATGGACAGAAGAAATTAATTCGTTTTTTGGGGAGAAACTGCAAGAACTACAAAGGAGGCTTGGCTAACGTCACACTTCACAACAAGGATATCAAACATTATTGTGCTGAAGGTAGGCCTAATGTATTTTAATTTACATTGTAGTCTTAAGTTCAGGCGAGGATTCAGCCGCACGTTCCCTTATTCTAAAACCCGAGAAATTGTAAAAACGCATGTGAAAAATCTTATTTTTTTTTTTTTAACTATTTCTTAAAAATTGCGCTCCTCGCCACTCACCAGCCATACTAAATATGAAGTTATTAAAATACCTATACTGGGTAATAGTTGCGCCGCAAAACCTAAACCCCCTCTCCAATCGTGTATCCCTCACTGAATTGTTGTATTTGATGTGTGTTCCAGTCACTGCGGTGTCATTTCTGAGGTCAGAAAAAGTGTTCTAAATCTAGATTTAATTTTTTTTCTTTTCGTCCGAACCGTTCATTCTGCGAGTCTTTTTTCTGAGGTTTCCGTCCCAATTATACATTGAATCGTAATTCTACATGTATTTTATATTACTATTATTATTAATTTGTTATCTATTCATTACAATTTATTCCTTTATATCATGGATTTATATACATGTATATAATTTTTTCTATATTAAATTGTAGCATGTTTGGTGACTGTTTATTTACTCTCTCTCTCTCTCTCTCTCTCTCTCTCTCTCTCTCTCTTTTTACATATTTTATTTTAAAAACATGTTTTGACTATTATTGACTAACATTCTCTCTATTATTATATCAGAAATAAATGTTTTGACCTATTTACTCCCTCAATGTTTATTTACTCTCGATCCCTCAATTTTATTTTTGTTGGAAATTGACTTTTATTTAATTTCTCTGCCCGTTCGTCCCCCCCTCTCTCTCTCTCTCTCTCTCTCTCTCTCTCTCTCTCTCTCTCTCTCTCTCTTTTATATTAAAAATAGTTTTGACTTCATTTATTTACTCTCTCAATTTGTTTTTTATATTGGAAATACATGTTTCCACTTATTAACTCTCTCGCTCAAAAAACAACACAACATATATATTAAAAAATGTTTCTACTTCATTTATTTCTCGTTCTCAAAATTTTATTTTATATTTGAAATAAATGTTTTGATTTTATTTATTTACTCTGTCAGTCCGTCTCTCTCTCTCTCTCTCTCTCTCTCTCTCTCTCTCATATTAAAATAGTTTTGACTTCCAATTATTTACTCTCAATTTCTTTTTATACTAGAAATATTTTTTCGACTTTTTTTTGTTTACTCTCTCTCTTTCCTTTTACTATTAATTTAATTATATTCATTCATTTATATTTATTGACATAATTAATTTATGATTAGTTTATCATAATCTGTTTATTGCATTTTAACTTGTTTCTACAAAATTTAAATGTTGATTTAATATTTTTCCATTAATATTTTATAGGTCCCCGTTGTTTGGCCGACTACTTCGAGAAGTATCTCAAAGCTCTGGACTTCACGGGATTCTTTTACCGAAGACCGTTAGCTGGACTTCAATTTTCACAACAGCCGGTTGGGATAAATAAGATCAAAACGTTCATGGGTACCATATGTAAAAAGGGAGGAATCCAGGGGAACTTAACCAATCACTCTGGTAAAAGAACGTGCGCGACAACTTTATTTGATGGAATAGACGAGCAGGAGATTATGTCGCGTTCTGGACATAGGTCGGAGAAAGCAGTGCGGCAATATAAGCGTGCCACTCCAGCAGTTATGGCCCGTACTTCCGCAGCCCTTGAACCCCCCACCCTGTGAAGAAAAGCGTGTCAAGCTGGAAAGAAGAGAAAATGAGATTGTTGACAAAATTAAAACAATTTCGGAGGGACCTAGCTCAGCGGTTTTCAAACCTAGTGTGCGCGAAACTCTTGCTGATATGACAAATAACGCAGCCAACTTCACCAACTGTGTTTTTAACTTCAAGTAGAGTTCAAATGTAACTGTTTCGATTCTGTTATGTCAACAATTTGGTGGTTATATCTCGAGTAACCATTCCGTGTTTTAAAGTTTATATAAGTTAGTAAATTTGTTCTGATCGTTTCCTGGATTATCTTTGTTCTTTGAGTTATTGGTTTGTTCTTTGATTAACTTTCTGTGATTATTGGATTATATTTGTTCTTTGATAAAAAGTTATTAAAAAAATAGTGTTTACTGTATGTGTTTCACTGTATATGTGTTTCATGTTGCTTTGAACCCGATAGTACCTGGTGACCTTGTCAGAATAAATGCCGTAACTCTAACTTCCATTTATTGGAAGTTAGAGCACGGTATTTTAACTCCGCCCATTTAGTTATTCTGAATTAAACGATTTAATGTTTTGCATTTATCAAAGGAAATTGCACCAACCATGCTACAAGTTGTAAAAGACAACAATTTACTGACCTTATTATTTCATCAATCCATCAATGCTGACAATTTCATTTAGAAAAGATGCGCAGTCACAATTTTTGCAAGTGCTGAACACTTCGCCTTGCAATTTGTCAAATCAACTTGCATTTTTAGAGTTTGGCAGTGATAAATTTAACCTCTGATTAAAAATGTGAATTTCAAAACTAGAATGAATGAACACATACTGAAAATGAAAAACACGAAGGGTTGCCTATATTAATTTATGATGGCCTATGAACAATTACCTCACAACTACTGCATGGTGTTCCAGTGAGCTGCATGGTTTCCATGTACTTTTTTGCATACACGGCAGTCACTTTCAACATGTCACCCTCATGGAAAGGTTGCTTGGCATGATCACCAAAAAGACACACTTTGGCAATTGTTGAATGGTCTTTAAGCATGAGTGATTTCACAGCCAGATTGCCATCCTGGCGATACTTCATAGGTGACACATTAAGGAAGAGAGAAAAAAACATTATGTACTGTCTATAGATAGGTAAGTGTTGTGAATAAAGAAACGAAATAGTGAGAAGTTGTAATGCAGAAACAATTATGTGGACATGTGAAATAGCATTCAAGCAAGAAACCTAAATGGGCCGAAGTTGCTCACCTGATTTAAATACGACGTAAAAAACAAGAACTGTTTGACGGTAGCACCATCAACGTTTGGGGCCTTGTGTATTTATAGAGGAACGAAGTAGCAAAACGAGCACAAATCTGTTAAAATATCATGGAAGTATGTGTAACCATTTCAATGTAAAAGCTGTTTACTAGGTTTATGGAAGTATGTGTAAACATTTCAATGTAAAAGCTGTTTACTAGGTTTATTTGACTTATAGTTCAAGTTTCATTGAAATATTTCCAGTGATTAGTGATGGACAATCGACTGCAAAACTACAATGAGTAACTGGTTACAATTGGATTATAGCCCGCCTGATATCCTCGGGAATGTATTGAATTTGATTGAGCTTAGATTGTTCAATGGCACAATATGTTGTTATTTGTGACGTAACAATATGTTGTTATTGGTGACGTAATATATCGATATGTGCTATTGTACAGTTTCAGAGTGTTTTTTTTTTTTTACTTTGGAAGACATCGGTAAATTAAATCAAAAAACATTTGCCAAAACGACTTTTTCGATTTATTTGCGGGAAAAATTCACAGGAAAGAAATACATAGACTGGATTAGAATACCTATATAGTATACACTGTTTCAACACGTTTTAAGACGTAAACATAAACAGTTAACCGACCAACCCCGTTTTTTGGACTGTTTTCGCCAACCCTAAATATGTTTTCCCCATTTCTTTTAAGAAAAAGCACGAAAGTACGTGGGGAGAATCTTCATAGTCAGAAAGAGACACTTCCGGTAAGCATGATGGCGGTCTCCTTGATTTTAATCTTAGAAATCTTAATGCAGATACAAACCTTATCTAGAGCTGTGTAATTATTAAGAAAGTAGTTTTCATGTCTTGTTCTTTAAAAACAACTCAAATAGAAAGAAAAAAATCCAACCTTAAGAACTTTCCCCATGACTGTTGCTTTTGCTGGGGCAGAGCTTGTAAGGGCTTGTGTAAGTGTTAAGCTCTCACCGTCTACTGGGGTATCTTCTGGCAGTTTTGGAATAACTATATCGTCATCAGTCTCATTCCACAGAATGAGATGGTAGAAGTCCAAACTGCCCATAAGATCTTTTCAGCTTTTTTTTTTTTTTTACAGCATTAGCAATCTTGTAAGATCTGTCAACCATGACCATAGAGAATTTATTCTTTTGGTATATACGAACGTGGTATATGTCTCTTCCTCTCACTCCAACAATGTTGAAATAGAACAAATCTCTATTATTGTTTTTATAATGTATGAGTTCAACAGACTTCCTTACTACTTTTACTTCAATGGTAACTGTAGTGCTTTGGTTAGATAAATATAAAGCAATACTGCAGTGTTTATTGATAGATTATTTCTTTAGTTTGTAAGGTATTTACTTTAATGTCGTTATTTAAATGATATTGTTATTTGTATCAAGTTTCATCGTTCAATCCTTTGGCAACCATGTTTAATATGGATTCAACAAGGACCAACATCATGTCATGCTGATCATTTTACAAAAAAATCCCATATCAACATCACTTGTAGTTTTCAAGAAGTAGTTACAAATGTGTTTTTTTAAATTTTTTAGCCTTAGCGGCCATCTTGAATTTCCGGCTGACCTGATTTTTTGCTAGGATCAACTAGACATCAAGCATGGATGTGTAGATTTCAGATGGTCATATTGGTTAATTGCAATATGTTATTGTTAATGGGATACACGGCAATCTAGATTTTTTAATGTCTGTTTAGGCCAAATAAAATAATATGTGTGGTTCCAGTTACTTGACCGACCCCGGTGTTTAGACTGTTTTCGCCAACCCTAAATATGTTTTCCCATTTCTTTCAAGAAAAAGCACGAAAGTACGTGGAGAGAATCTTCATACTCAGAAAGGGACACTTCCGGTAAGCATGATGGCGGTCTCCTTGATTTTAATCATAGAAATCTTTATGGAGAAGTTTTTCAGTTTAACGGAAATTAGAAAATTAGTTCCATTTATGAACAACTAGCTAAGACCAACATCCAGTCTAGTTTTTCCAACCTACATCCCTAATTCCCCCTCCCCCCAAATGTTACTGGAACCACACATATTTTATCTGGCATTAGTGTTGTCCAAAATGTATTTCTGCAAAAATTATGATCGTGTTTTTTCCCCCACAAAAAGCTTCTATAATTTTGAGATAAAAAGGGTATTTTGTGTAAAAACAAAACGTAATGATGTAATCCTTTTGACCTCAAATCAATAGTGAAAGACCCAAAAGGATTAATGAAGTACAAGGACAATGATGTGCGTAAAGTTAAATTGTAATTAATGCTGTATATTATCTAGGTTTCAGATGGTCATATTGGTTAACTGCAATATGTCACTGTTAAAGGGATACACGGCAATCTAGATATTTTAAAAATTCCTGGCATCCCGTTAATTTTTGTCTTAACTTGCATTTGTTCAATAATTAAATATTATTTCTTTATTTGTATGGTGTTTTACGTTATTTTCAACACATTTAAGGTTTAATATATAGGATGGTCGTTTTTTTTGTGGTGTAGGCAGACCACCCACTTTTCCTGGATAGAACCAGTACTGTACACCTCTTGCTATCCATAAGAATCGACACTTCCTCACTTACAAGTTGAGCTGGCCAGTGGAATTCGAATCCGTCATTGATATTAGAATAGTTCAAAGAAAATTGTTTTACATATCATAATTTTTTAAAAAAACAACAACAGTTAAAATAATGAAGAAAATTGAAATCGCAAGCTTTTATTAAATTATAAGCAAGCAGTTTTAAAGTACACATACATGATGGAGGATAATTAAATGCAGGAGCAAGATTGACATGTGTTCCTTTAACTATTTTAAAGTGTCTGTATGTCGAGATTTCAGACGGTCCTATTCATTAATTGCAATATGTTTTATATTTTAATTGTGTGAATGCCGCAATTTCAGACGGTCATATTCATTAATTGGAATATGTTGTATATTTTAATTGTGTGAATGGCGAGTTCTCAGATGATCATATTCCTTAATAACAGATTCTGGATGGATCAACATGTGACAGAATCAACCGTAGAAGTGATTTTAATCTACTCAATGCAACATACGCCATACCCTTGTCAAACACAGCGGAACCAAGGTCTATAACTGCAGAGGTTAAAGAGATGCCTTGCATCTTATGAATAGTACATGCCCATGACAGGATTAAAGGAAATTGATTTCTAACAATGTGACGACCTTTATAAATGAATTCATGATCAATTGAATTTATACAAACAGAATTATGTGTTATATTGTAAAATGAATTCATAATAGAAGATTTGCCGATTTACAATCGTCAAACAAAACATATATTGCGATAGGTACAATTGCTGTTGTAAATTGAAAATGTGTAACAGTTCCCATTGCCC